>OX940912.1:10323252-10442895 GCA_954871355.1 Cabera pusaria | reverse complement strand
TTCACTAACATTGTGTTGTGTTGTGTTGTGTTGTGTTGTGTTGTGTTGTGTTGTGTTGTGTTGTGCTGTGCTGTGCTGTGCTGTGCTGTGCTGTGCTGTGCTGTGCTGTGCTGTGCTGTGCTGTGCTGTGCTGTGCTGTGCTGTGCTGTGCTGTGCTGTGCTGTGCTGTGCTGTGCTGTGCTGTGCTGTGCTGTGCTGTGCTGTGCTGTGCTGTGCTGTGCTGTGCTGTGCTGTGCTGTGCTGTGCTGTGCTGTGCTGTGCTGTGCTGTGCTGTGCTGTGCTGTGCTGTGCTGTGCTGTGCTGTGCTGTGCTGTGCTGTGCTGTGCTGTGCTGTGCTGTGCTGTGCTGTGCTGTGCTGTGCTGTGCTGTGCTGTGCTGTGCTGTGCTGTGCTGTGCTGTGCTGTGCTGTGCTGTGCTGTGCTGTGCTGTGCTGTGCTGTGCTGTGCTGTAGAATCGACAAACGACCACGACCACGACCACGACCACGACCACGACCACGACCACGACCACGACCACGACCACGACCACGACCACGACCACGACCACGACCACGACCACGACCACGACCACGACCACGACCACGACCACGACCACGACCACGACCACGACCACGACCACGACCACGACCACGACCACGACCACAACCACAACCACAACCACAACCACAACCACAACCACAACCTACAACACACCAAACCTGTACCACAACTACAACTACAACTACAACTACAAATACAATACAATACGAACATCGCGATCTCACCGCGTGACCTCACTCCCGAGGAAGAGCGACTGACTCGCTCGAAACCTAGGTCGAGAAAATTCGACTAAAGGTACGTGAATTACAGCCGGTATATAACAATAATAACAATACAATACAATACAATACAATACAATACAATACAATAACTCTTTATTTGCACACCAAGAAAATATATCAGATAGAAACAGACAATTAAAAGAATGAGTTCAAATGGCGGTCTTATCACTAAAAGCGATTTCTTCCAGACAACCGGGTTTGGAAAGGAATAGAAAATAGATTTTCATAGGTAGGTGGAGCTGCAAAAATTTAAATTAATAATATTATTAGAAAAAAAGAAAACAAAACATAGTATGAACCACTAACTTTCTGCAGTCTGAAATTAGGTATAATTAATCTATTTTAACAAACATACACTCATACATACTACACTATACTATACTACACTTACTAGATGGCTTTTGATGCGAATCCGAACCTGAGATGTTAGTACTCTCTACTCAAGACTAAAAAAATAATGTAATCCAATTTTTAACGAGTTTAATTATTTTTTTATATTCTTCAATATCTATTATCTTAAATTAAAATTAATAATCTTCTAATTAAATTATCGAAGTCCATAATTCGAAAGAAATCACTACAGTTTTCAAATCCGACGAGGGATGTTGCACTTAATAATTAGTCAATCAAGATTAACTTCGAAATCGTTCGTGTCGCCACCTATGCATAATTTGTTAAAAATGCAATCCATTAATTTCGTCGTATCGATGGACTTGTACTGTGGCTTAGTTAGTCAGAGCTCCTGGCCATGTTTTCCAAGAAGGGTGCGGGTTCGAATCCCGTCGGTACGATGAAATTTTGGATTGTGTAACAATTTATCAAAATTTGTGTGTACACATGTTTACACACGTTTCTGGGCTTGTTGTTTGTAGGCTAGCGTTTGACCACTATCTCGCCTGGTGGTAAACGATGATGTGGTCGAAAATGGTGAACACGCTAGACCTAGAATACTCTGTCTGACTCTCGCAAAGGCTCCTTTTGCATCGGGAGCTAAAAGGTGTAAAAAAGTGACAATTAATATATGAAATACATGGATATTATAATATTATTAAAAATGGCTCGAGGGTAAATAAAACACGAAATATAGTGGCAAATAATTTATTAAACCGGTTCATAATCTATTTACAAAATTGTATTTTTATACAAACAATTTTATAATACAATAATATTCAATTTTATGTACTTAGTATAATGAAATTTAAGATATAAATACTTTAAAGTAGGTATTTTACAAAAGTTATTATTATACACATTGCAAGTTTTTTTCACGATATACAAAAATAACTAAAGGAAAGTTTAAAGTTTTTTTACCATGTACTTTATCCACAGATAAAATAAAACACGCATAAAATAAAGGCCGGATCACAGATATATATGTAAATAGGTAACGCAAGTATCACGATTTGTATTGAAGCTAAGTGTGTCAACTTTTCAATACATTCTGTGACGGCACAGCCGAAATGTAGTAACGGAAAAAGTTACACAAAAGATTAAGTCCTTGCCTTTGGGGGCTTGACATTTTTGGGCTATTGCAGTGAATTATCATGGCATTTTTATAGTTTTCGCGGCCGTCCTGCTGCAAAACCAAACACGCGTGGACTTTAAGTAGAGGCGGCCAACCTTGACGTTTGGGTTGGATCTGTAGGCCGGATACTATTGTTTTTTTTTTTTATGAAATAAGGTTAGGTTTTCTTACTTTTCCGTTCGTAATACTTCGAATGTTTAAACGCCTATTTTGTAAAGCGTGAATAAAACTCTGTGTACCATGATCCTTAGAGAAAATTTGGGACGAAAATTGCCCTTTTAGTTAAAATATAAGTAAATTCGAGAATTTCGAACAAGCAAAAGCCTTAATATTACTTACAAATAGGCATAGCCTCGAAGGCACAATTTAATACAATAAGCTTATTAACTTTAAAAAAATACGGTTTAAAGGTTGTCTGGAGGAAGTTGTTTCAATAAGACCGTTCATACGCGGCTAGGCTCCGTACAGTGCAGACGTGTTACCAATTTTTATTCTAAAAAATAATTATCAATTTAATCTAATAACGTGCTTATTAGTAGTTACGTAAAGTGCAAATTTGTTCAAGTAATCTCTGTGTCAGTTACGCCCTTACATACCGGAGGCCACCCAGGAACGCAGGTATCTCTCCCCTCTATTACGCGTAAAAGAGAAAGGCATACACCCAACTCGTTTGCCCATCGTACTACAGCGGACAAATCGCAGGACGGCAAGCAACATGAGTACGCAGCGCTCACCAAGATTAAGATCAACTAGAAGTGGCCTTACCTACGAACGCAGTGAGTCACAACCAGACCTGCCGGCCGCTTTCACCACGGAGTTTTCAGATATACGGCAAGATAGTAGTTCTAAAAAAAGGAAACAACCTGATGAGGATAGAAACATTGCCATTATCAAGGACGATATAGGAGGATTAAAAACCCAGATGTCGCAGGTGCTGACAATGCTGTCTACATTAGGATCAAATCAAAAGGATTTTATGGATAAAATGTCAGCAGATATGACAGACCTCAAGCAAGAAATGCGCGACTTAAAATCTGCCTCCGTTTCCATTATAGCGGAACAAAAGGAATTAAAGAGTGATATATCCAATTTACAAGGGAAAAACTCAGAAATGGAAACAAAAATAACAGCTTTAGAGTCTCAGTTTGAAGAACTAAAGACCTACTCAATAAATCCCAACCCATCTGCAACAACTGAGTCACTAGAAAATATAGTAGGTGAACTAAACGAGCGGTGTTCGAGAAGCAAAAACTTAATAATTACTGGAATCTTGGAACCGGTATCGACAAACAAAGAAGAAAGACACCTATCCGATAAAAATTCTGTAATGGAAATATGTAAGACAATTGACATCTCATGTCCACAACCAAACAAAATCATGCGCCTTGGTAAATATACTACAAATAAAAACCGGCCAGTAAAAGTATGTTTTGAAAGACAAGAAACGGTGCTTTTACTTTTAAAAAACCGTACATGCATAAAAGATCGGAACATTAGAGTCTATTCCGATTTAACACCTCAGCAGCAAGCACACATGAGACATTTGACTGATGAACTCAAGAAAAGGATCGAAGACGGTGAGGATAACCTCACAATAAAATATATGAAAGGTGTACCCAAAATCGTGAAATTGCCTTCAAAAACTGAACAAAACAGTCAATGCTAATGTGATAAACACAACAGACAGTAATACTTACCAAGTAGTGGATAATTATGATGCCGTTATCACTTCTCCTAAATCCCTTAAAATATTTTATTCAAATACGCGAAGTATTGTCAAACCTGGCAGATTTGATGAGCTGCAATGTGTACTGAAGGCGCTTAAGGTTAAACTAAATATAATTATTTTCACTGAAACATGGATAAAGTCTGAAGATGAAGCCAAACGTCTTCAAATCCCAGGATACACACATTACTACAGTTATAGAAGCAATGGAAGAGGAGGTGGAGTTTCCATTTTTGCTCACAATGATTTAAAGCATAATTTTGTAGAAGAAAAATGTTTAGCTAACAGTCACTTTCTCTGGATCCACCTTGAAAACTATTCTTTGGACATCGGAGCAATATATAGAAAACCAGACACAAATATAGCTGAGTTTTTAGATGAATACTCTAATCAAATAAGAAGTAAGAAAAGGGGACTGACAATTGGAGATCTTAATTTCAACATTTTAAATTCAGACTGCTCTGTTATATTGTACAAAGAAACTTTGGAAGAGAATGGCTATAAACTGATAAATAAAATCGATAAAAAATTCTGCACAAGGGAGACAAAGACAACAAAATCAATTTTGGACCATGCATGCTCGAATTTAAAGAATACATATTTCCACCTAACTTTTATAGAGACGCCTATGTCAGACCACAAACATCTGTACTTAGAAATAAAAAAACATAAACCTGCACCACTTAGAAAATTACAATATGAATCAATCAACTACGATAAACTATATAAAATGATGAAAGAAGGACAAAATAATAATACAGAATTCGTATTTAATTTATTAGAAGAGAGATTACTACACTGTATAAAGAAAACCAAAGAATTGAAGACTAAAATACGAAACCCACCAAGGCAAGATTGGATTAATAAGAAAATCACAGATCAAATAAATAGCCGAAATATATTATGGAAACAATACAAAATAAATTCGAAAGACAAGATAAAGGAAGAACTTTTTATAAATAAACGAAACGATGTTGCAGGACAAATACAGAAAACTAAGAAACTATATTACTATAAAGCATTTAATGACTGCAAAAAGAAGCCAGCCAAAATGTGGAAACTTATCAATAACCTATCAAACAATAGAGTAAAAGAAAACACCGGCCCCAATAAACTTAAAACCCTGAACGGATACATTACTGAAGAAAAGGAAATTTGCAACTGTTTTAACGACTTTTTTGCAGAAATTGGTTCGACCTTGGCTAGCCTAATTACAAAAAATAGAATAGTTAACTCTAGAATAGTAACAAATGAAACTAATAATTTACTCACTCTTACCAATTACAACCTTTGCTCAACAGACGAAATTGCCAGAATAATTAAAAACCTAAAAACAAATACCAGTTCTGGATTAGATGGTATCACAACAAAATGTATAAAATCGCTTAAAAATATCATAATACAGGAACTTACCGAATGCGTAAATAAATGTTTAACACTCGGTACATTTCCAGATTGTCTTAAAATAGCTAAAGTAACACCAATTTATAAATCTGGTAACAAATCAGATCCAGGAAATTACCGTCCTATCTCAGTACTCCCAGTGCTCTCAAAAATATTCGAGAAAGTTTTATATAAGCGCCTCAAAGATCACATAGATGTTCTGAATTTAATTGATGACACACAATACGGTTTCAGACCAAAATCGAATACTCTTTCAGCTACAGTGGACCTTGTAACAAATATAAAACTTAATATTGATAAGAAAAAGATAGCACTGGGTATATTTATAGATTTAAAAAAAGCATTCGATACTGTTAGCCACGACATCTTATTACAAAAATTGAATGATATTGGAATTGTAGGAACAGCTCACGACATGTTCACGTCATATCTGAGGAATCGCTGCCAAGTAGTTAAGATTGGAAAATCGGAAAGCAGCTACAGTACACTTACATACGGCATTCCACAAGGATCTATTTTAGGCCCACTCCTGTTTATAATTTATATAAACGGTATAAACCAAATTGGACTAAAGGGTGACATAACACTGTATGCGGATGATACCTGTCTATTTTATTTCAGCAATACAATTGAAGAAATCATAGACAATGCTCAAAAGGATTTAAAATTATTAGATGAATGGTTCCAAACTAATCTTTTAACAATAAACGTATCCAAAACGAATTATATTATATTTGCGTCCAAAAATAAGAAAATACAAGATTTTCCTCCTTTGACACTAAATAATCAAGCAATAAAAAGAACTAACCAAGAAAAGTATCTCGGTCTAGTTTTAGACCATCAATTAACATGGAAACCACATCTAATAAAAATCAAATCGAAATTAAGTTCTCTTACGGGTGCACTACGTGGTATAGTGCGATGTCTTCCTCTCCAAGTAAGATATACTATATACAACTCATTGGTGAAACCACATATTGACTATCTAATAGAAATCTGGGGAACATCTTACAAAACAAATCTAAAATTACTCCAAATAGCTCAAAATAAACTAGTTAAAACATTATTTCATTACGATTATATGACGCCAACCGACAAAATATACAAAGAAACCAAATTACTTAACATCCCTCAAACATACATTTACAATACTTGTGTACTGATTAGAAAAATATTAAATAAAGACATACACACACAAATAGTATTTACAAAAAAACATCAAATACAACAAAAGCGATTAAGAAATGCAAATGATATAAATCTATACTCTCCACGTACAAACTATGGTAAGAAAAACTTAATGCACGAGGGTGCTCAAATCTACAACAAACTGCCAAGAGATATTAAAGAAAGTAAATCATTAAAAACCTTCAAAAAGCTACTAAAATATTACATATGAAACAACAAAAGCACTAACATATAAATGTATAAAAACAATCGGTACAATAAATTATTACTTTAAATAATGCAATAGCTAACACAAAACTAAAATACAAAAATCGTTAACGATACTATTAAAAATATAAACTACATTAAAACATTATACTATAAAAAAAAAAAAGGTAAAATCATATACACAAATATCCTTGCTAATAAATAAAATGCTCGCCTTTATATTATAATTTTAAAAGCCAGCAGAAGTTAACAGAATCAATCACATATTGATAGTATAATACAAAATATATTATTTTGAGATGCATTAAATTTTAAATAAATAAAATCATAAAATAAATTAAAAACATAAATCAAATAAAATGTAATGTTTAAACAAATAAAAGCCATCAACTGTTGAAAGCATTACATTTTTAATTAGCTGATAATATAATACCTTAAGTAATATTGTATACAATAACATACCACATCTAGTAAAGTAACATCTAATTCTTTGTAACGCTTATCAGTAAGCATCGGTCGAACCAGTTATGCGAGAAGCAAATCGTCCGCTACTACACTACTTTTCTATCTACCTACATGCATATTATATTTTTGTTAGAAGACACTAATCATTATTTATTATATTAGATATGCCTAGTCTAAATAACAAATTGTAAATATTTAAATTTCTCATTTAAGTGAATTTCTGTAATTCTTTTGAGAAATAAATGTCTTAAACCACAAGACCGCGCTTTGATGAGAATACTTTTTGATAAAGGCAAAGCCGCGAGCGCTGCTAGATTGTAACCGACTTCCAAAAAGGAAGAAGTTCTCAATTATTCTGTATTTTGTTTGTCACTCGATTTTTCCGCCAATTTGGCAACCGATTCAAATAATTATTTTGTGAATCTCAGGGGTGGTCATTTAGTTATTTTATCAAGAGTATCGTCATAGATATGGATATCAATAAATACCTCAAACTTGCAACTGAAAACGCCTCGCGCCGAAATTTTTTTTTTTTTTTACTAACACTATTTTTCTCCATCTTTAAACTGTATTTTTTTCAAGTTTTAAGCTCGAAAATACTTACTACTTTATAATTTCTTAGCCAAATCAGTGCCATGTGAGATATGACGGTTATTATAACTATATTTACAGGGTTTTTTTAAAAACAATAAAACGATTTAACCCGTCTTATTGAAGCAACTAATATAAAATGGCGACTGTATTGTCCTCACACTCACATACTATTTCTGTCTCCAGTTTCAAAGTTACGGTGCTGTAGGCAAAAAGATATGGATATTTATACAGATTTTCTAGCTGGTTGGCAGCGGTTGGAGCTGAAGAGCTGAAGGATCGAGTTCAGTGGCGTGCCATAGGAGAGGCCTATGTCCAGCAGTGGACGAATACTGGCTGTTAATGATGATGATTTTGCTTTTTTAATTATTATTTTGAAAAGTTACCTTGTGACATTTATTAAACAGAAGAACATTTTGTAAAATAAAATAGTTTTTAAGTATAAAATTTAGTACAGAAAAGATGAAACAATTAAAATGTTCAGCACATTTCACAAAAGTAAGGCCAAAAATCAGAATTGTAGGCTTAATTTAGGAAAAATAATACGTAGTTAAATTTTTTAATCTATCTGTCATTTTAAAATACAATGGGTACCACGATTTTAAGCAACTTTAACCATTTTTCAAAAATAAATAAATTCGTCACTTTTTTGCTGTCTGTCTTTCAATTGCCATTTTAGATTTGTTTCTTAATTATTATAGGGCGTGTTATAACTATCATAAATATACATTTAAATAATTTTAGCTGCATTTTAGCTAAGATTCTCTTTGTTCTAAAAACATGTCAAAAAGTTAATACTACCTAATTTAAAAGAAAAAATATTTGTTTGTTTATGCGGGTACTTATAAATAAAATGACAGTATTTGGAAAAGTTAAATTAGTATGAACAGCTTCGGTCATTCTAATATGAACATAAAATAAAATAATACAATACACATGTTACAATAAAATATACAGTGTGGAAATTAAACTCAGGCCCTGGAGGGAAACTACTTTAAATCCTTAAGCTAGCTCATTTTACTTAAAGGAGACATTCCTTTATTTTTGAAAAGAAACAAATCTGCATTAAAAGATTTTTTAAAACTCGCTTGCTTCGCCCGGGACTCGAACCAACTAAAATTTAAAAAAATAAACACTCTTTATTTTAATATACTAATCGGTAGTATTAATATTCAGGATAAAGTTTCTCTAACAAACATTAGGTCTTAAAAATAAAAATAATCGTTAAATCTAACATCAACTTTATTTTACTATCAATTTTGTAACACTTAAATTATTTAACTGATAAATTGTTCGAAATGAACCCCGTCGTTCCGGCTACACAACATTAGTCGCCGTTGAAATTCATTTCTTGTAGCCTTCAGCAAAGTGTTGTGGTGTATGCCCCTAATAACATTTTCTATCGCAATCCTTAGCTCTTGAACGGTTTCATAGCAAGTTTCATAAACAACATTTTTTACATGACCCCATAAAAAGAAGTCCATGGGCGTCAGGTCTGGGGCCTTATTCAGTATCACCAATGAGATAACGCGCCACGTTACGTTATTGAAAAATTGTATTCTGTATGCCACACGATAGGTAAATTATACAAAACGCGCGCGTTACATGTCCTCATATGTCACGATATTATGACAGCTCAAAACGCGCTCATAACCTTACCCTACTGCGTTTTAATTGGCATAGAGAATACCATAACGTGGAGATAACGTAACACGGCACGGTAAGACTTTAAAATGGTCATACTGAATGAGGCCCCTGGACTTCTTAGTGTTACAAAATTGATAGTAAAATAAAGTTGATGTTAGATTTAACGATTATTTTTATTTTTAAGACCTAATGTTTGTTAGAGAAACTTTATCCTGAATATTAATACTACCGATTAGTATATTAAAATAAAGAGTGTTTATTTTTTTAAATTTTAGTTGGTTCGAGTCCCGGGCGAAGCAAGCGAGTTTAAAAAAATCTTTTAATGCAGATTTGTTTCTTTTCAAAAATAAAGGAATGTCTCCTTTAAGTAAAATGAGCTAGCTTAAGGATTTAAAGTAGTTTCCCTCCAGGGCCTGAGTTTAATTTCCACACTGTATATATTCAGTTGGTACTTTATTGTAATTTTAATATTTTATTGCAAAGGTACGTTGGTCGTACGGTATCGTCGTGCTGTCGAAGAAATCGCTTTTAGTGATAAGACCGCCATTTGAACTCATTCTTTTAATTGTCTGTTTCTATCTGATATATTTTCTTGGTGTGCAAATAATGAGTTATTGTATTGTATTGTATTGTATTGTATTGTATTGTTATTATTGTTATATACCGGCTGTAATTCACGTACCTTTAGTCGAATTTTCTCGACCTAGGTTTCGAGCGAGTCAGTCGCTCTTCCTCGGGAGTGAGGTCACGCGGTGAGATCGCGATGTTCGTATTGTATTGTATTTGTAGTTGTAGTTGTAGTTGTAGTTGTGGTACAGGTTTGGTGTGTTGTAGGTTGTGGTTGTGGTTGTGGTTGTGGTCGTGGTCGTGGTCGTGGTCGTGGTCGTGGTCGTGGTCGTGGTCGTGGTCGTGGTCGTGGTCGTGGTCGTGGTCGTGGTGGTGGTCGTGGTCGTGGTCGTGGTCGTGGTCGTGGTCGTGGTCGTGGTCGTGGTCGTGGTCGTGGTCGTGGGCGTGGTCGTGGTCGTGGTCGTGGTCGTGGTCGTGGTCGTGGTCGTGGTCGTGGTCGTGGTCGCGGTCGCGGTCGCGGTCGCGGTCGCGGTCGCGGTCGCGGTTGTGTTGTGTTGTGTTGTGTTGTGTTGTGTTGTGTTGTGTTGTGTTGTGTTGTGTTGTGTTGTGTTGTGTTGTGTTGTGTTGTGTTGTGTTGTGTTGTGTTGTGTTGTGTTGTGTTGTGTTGTGTTGTGTTGTGTTGTGTTGTGTTGTGTTGTGTTGTGTTGTGTTGTGTTGTGTTGTGTTGTGTTGTGTTGTGTTGTGTTGTGTTGTGTTGTGTTGTGTTGTATTGTGTTGTATTGTGTTGTATTGTACTGTATTGTACTGTATTGTACTGTATTGTACTGTATTGTACTGTATTGTACTGTATTGTACTGTATTGTACTGTATTGTACTGTATTGTACTGTATTGTACTGTATTGTACTGTATTGTACTGTATTGTACTGTATTGTACTGTATTGTACTGTATTGTAATGTATTGTACTGTATTGTACTGTATTGTACTGTATTGTACTGTATTGTACTGTATTGTACTGTATTGTACTGTATTGTACTGTATTGTACTGTATTGTACTGTATTGTACTGTATTGTACTGTATTGTACTGTATTGTACTGTATTGTACTGTATTGTACTGTATTGTACTGTATTGTACTGTATTGTACTGTATTGTACTGTATTGTATTGTATTGTATTGTATTGTATTGTATTGTATTGTATTGTATTGTATTGTACTGTACTGTACTGTACTGTACTGTACTGTACTGTACTGTACTGTACTGTACTGTACTGTACTGTACTGTACTGTACTGTACTGTACTGTACTGTACTGTACTGTACTGTACTGTACTGTACTGTACTGTACTGTACTGTACTGTACTGTACTGTACTGTACTGTACTGTACTGTACTGTACTGTACTGTACTGTACTGTACTGTACTGTACTGTACTGTACTGTACTGTACTGTACTGTACTGTACTGTACTGTACTGTACTGTACTGTACTGTACTGTACTGTACTGTACTGTACTGTACTGTACTGTACTGTACTGTACTGTACTGTACTGTACTGTACTGTACTGTACTGTACTGTACTGTACTGTACTGTACTGTACTGTACTGTACTGTACTGTACTGTACTGTACTGTACTGTACTGTACTGTACTGTACTGTACTGTACTGTACTGTACTGTACTGTACTGTACTGTACTGTACTGTACTGTACTGTACTGTACTGTACTGTACTGTACTGTACTGTACTGTACTGTACTGTACTGTACTGTACTGTACTGTACTGTACTGTACTGTACTGTACTGTACTGTACTGTACTGTACTGTACTGTACTGTACTGTACTGTACTGTACTGTACTGTACTGTACTGTACTGTACTGTACTGTACTGTACTGTACTGTACTGTACTGTACTGTACTGTACTGTACTGTACTGTACTGTACTGTACTGTACTGTACTGTACTGTACTGTACTGTACTGTACTGTACTGTACTGTACTGTACTGTACTGTACTGTACTGTACTGTACTGTACTGTACTGTACTGTACTGTACTGTACTGTACTGTACTGTACTGTACTGTACTGTACTGTACTGTACTGTACTGTACTGTACTGTACTGTACTGTACTGTACTGTACTGTACTGTACTGTACTGTACTGTACTGTACTGTACTGTACTGTACTGTACTGTACTGTACTGTACTGTACTGTACTGTACTGTACTGTACTGTACTGTACTGTACTGTACTGTACTGTACTGTACTGTACTGTACTGTACTGTACTGTACTGTACTGTACTGTACTGTACTGTACTGTACTGTACTGTACTGTACTGTACTGTACTGTACTGTACTGTACTGTACTGTACTGTACTGTACTGTACTGTACTGTACTGTACTGTACTGTACTGTACTGTACTGTACTGTACTGTACTGTACTGTACTGTACTGTACTGTACTGTACTGTACTGTACTGTACTGTACTGTACTGTACTGTACTGTACTGTACTGTACTGTACTGTATTGTATTGTATTGTATTGTATTGTATTGTATTGTATTGTATTGTATTGTATTGTATTGTATTGTATTGTGGTTCATTCATACTGGAACTGTATACGCTTTTACAATAAGCTACCCAAAGATATCAATTGCCTATGAGCAAATTTAAACTCTATGTAAAATCCAAAATACGTGTGTGTACTTATTGTACATGCGTTAGAAGTTATACTTCTGTGGCGTATCGAAAAAAAATAACTAAAATGCAGTAGTGATTAACGATAAATATTAAAATTAATTAAAAAGATTTTATTTAATAAAAAAGGTTTTATTAACGTAAAAATATGACGTTAAATATGACGTTCTTACGGAATGACATATACAACTTGGACATAGTCATGCCACCTATAACTAACTTCACGGTGTAGAATTTACGTGTCGGTGTGCGCGCGCATCGTACCACCTAGAACTAACTTCACGGTGTTAAATTTAGGTGTCGGTGTGCGTTTGAATTTCGTAGTACGACTCATCGCGAAGCCCTACAGCCAGGCTATTCTGTAAGCTAGTTTACGCATCTCGCAAGCGGAATCAGCGGTGAGGCGTACTACGAAATTCAAATCGTAACACGATTGTAATACGGTTGAATTTCCTAACACGAAATTCAAAAGTCACTGCGAAGTTCGCTTCGAGATAAGCTTACAGAATAGTCCTACAGGACTCGTAGCGTAGGGCTGCCTGTGACTAGGTGAAGCGATAACATTCGTAAAGCGGTGGACAGTGACTGGAAACAAAGAGCTGAAGATCGGGCTCAGCAGCATGTCTTGGGGGAAGCCTACGTCTAGCAGTGGACTGATACCGGCTGATAATGATGCTGATAGCTTGGTCGCACATATATCTATAATTTTTTACGCCATAGGCGCTGAAACTTTTGATTTTCTTTTACCTCTCCGTAAATTTTTTGTAGATTTTTTTTTCAATGGCGTGCAATAGGAGAGGTCTATGTCCAGCAGTGGACGAATACTGGCTGCTGATGATGATGATGAAATTTTTAGTAAACATTTTAAATAATATAGTAACGGTATAAAATGACAGTTTACATTTGATAGTGCATTTATCCAAGAGTATTTCTCAAAAACCGGACTGCGAAAATACTTGGATTTGTGGTAGTGCCATCGAAAAAAGAGTCACCAAGGGTGTAATTATTATGAAATTTAGAAAATGGTCAAAAACTTGGAAACCATGATAGTTTTCTAAACACAAATTTTGATAAATTGTTACACAATCCAAAATTTCATCGTACCGACGGGATTCGAACCCGCACCCTTCTTGGAAAACATGGCCAGGAGCTCTGACTAACTAAGCCACAGTACAAGTCCATCGATACGACGAAATTAATGGATTGCATTTTTAACAAATTATGCATAGGTGGCGACACGAACGATTTCGAAGTTAATCTTGATTGACTAATTATTAAGTGCAACATCCCTCGTCGGATTTGAAAACTGTAGTGATTTCTTTCGAATTATGGACTTCGATAATTATCGATCGTATCTTCGTAATCTCTACTCAAGACTAAAAAAATAATGTAATCCAATTTTTAACGAGTTTAATTATTTTTTTATATTCTTCAATATCTATTATCTTAAATTAAAATTAATAATCTTCTAATTAAATTTAATTAGAAGATTATTAATTTTAATTTAAGATAATAGATATTGAAGAATATAAAAAAATAATTAAACTCGTTAAAAATTGGATTACATTATTTTTTTAGTCTTGAGTAGAGAGTACTAACATCTCAGGTTCGGATTCGCATCAAAAGCCATCTAGTAAGTGTAGTATGTATGAGTGTATGTTTGTTAAAATAGATTAATTATACCTAATTTCAGACTGCAGAAAGTTAGTGGTTCATACTATGTTTTGTTTTCTTTTTTTCTAATAATATTATTAATTTAAATTTTTGCAGCTCCACCTACCTATGAAAATCTATTTTCTATTCCTTTCCAAACCCGGTTGTCTGGAAGAAATCGCTTTTAGTGATAAGACCGCCATTTGAACTCATTCTTTTAATTGTCTGTTTCTATCTGATATATTTTCTTGGTGTGCAAATAAAGAGTTATTGTATTGTATTGTATTGTATTGTATTGTATTGTATTGTATTGTATTGTATTGTATTGTATTGTATTGTATTGTATTGTATTGTATTGTATTGTATTGTATTGTATTGTATTGTATTGTATTGTATTGTATTGTATTGTATTGTATTGTATTGTATTGTATTGTATTGTTATTATTGTTATATACCGGCTGTAATTCACGTACCTTTAGTCGAATTTTCTCGACCTAGGTTTCGAGCGAGTCAGTCGCTCTTCCTCGGGAGTGAGGTTACGCGGTGAGATCGCGATGTTCGTATTGTATTGTATTTGTAGTTGTAGTTGTAGTTGTGGTACAGGTTTGGTGTGTTGTAGGTTGTGGTTGTGGTTGTGGTTGTGGTCGTGGTCGTGGTCGTGGTCGTGGTCGTGGTCGTGGTCGTGGTCGTGGTCGTGGTCGTGGTCGTGGTCGTGGTCGTGGTCGTGGTCGTGGTCGTGGTCGTGGTCGTGGTCGTGGTCGTGGTCGTGGTCGTGGTCGCGGTCGCGGTCGCGGTCGCGGTCGCGGTCGCGGTCGCGGTTGTGTTGTGTTGTGTTGCGTTGCGTTGCGTTGCGTTGCGTTGCGTTGCGTTGTGTTGTGTTGTGTTGTGTTGTGTTGCGTTGCGTTGCGTTGCGTTGCGTTGCGTTGCGTTGCGTTGCGTTGCGTTGCGTTGCGTTGCGTTGCGTTGCGTTGCGTTGCGTTGCGTTGCGTTGCGTTGCGTTGCGTTGCGTTGCGTTGCGTTGCGTTGCGTTGCGTTGCGTTGCATTGCGTGGCGTTGCGTTGCGTTGCGTTGCGTTGCGTTGCGTTGCGTTGCGTTGCGTTGCGTTGCGTTGTGTACAATACTGTGCTTTTGTGCCCAGCTGATTGTCTTTTTAGAAGATGATAATTTTGAAAAGTTTTTGATATTGATGTCGTGTTTAGTACTCATAGTTGCTTTTAACATTGAATAAATGCACCACAAACTAGATGGCTGCAGCTTTTTTGATAGCTCACTAAATTATGTTAAGAATACAGTCTCAGATAAAGACTTTACTCGTTTTTCTTTTCGCCACTTCATGAACTCGTCATAAGTTTGCAAATATCTCTCTTTAGAACTTTCAGGCAAAATATTGTTAATTGCTGCTTCAGCTTCCATTTTCATTGAATCGGGAGTGCAGCTTATTTCTTCATCACTTGCAGAACTCATGTTTTTTCCTAATTAGCACGTAATTATAAAAAAATCCCAAAAACAAACAATATTTAAAGTAAAAGTTTTGTATTCCCGCCTTTTTTCATCTTTTTTTTATTTTTTTTCAAGAACGAAATTGAGCTTCGCCGTTCGATATTTAAAATTGATGATACTCATACGAAAACAAGGCTGAATAGCGAAGCGACCCCTTTTGTCATTGGGCTGAATGCATGATGTCTATTGCCAGTATGATGGTTAGATGTACGCAAACTTTTTAAAAGAGTGAAGAGTTTTTTTTTAAATTACTTACCGCCCTAGGGCTTTTCTAGCTACATTATTACCCTAGAGCGCTAATTGGTTACCTACAAGCCCCATTTGGGGTAATAAGGACCTACTTACCGAATATGAGAGATGTAAAAATATATTATTATACTATATTGACTTCAAATTGATTGTGATCGGTGGGGATCTACAGCATCGCTAAGCTTATAATAATATCTTCGTAGTAACTATGACCTAATCTGTGGTTTCACTGCAGAAATTTTATTAATTTTGCGATGCGTGTATGTGAAATCCGTGATATCTTCTAGAGTTTTCATTTGAATTATATACTGCAAAGGACAATTTTAATCTATAATATGTGGCCAAGCTAATTAACGTAATTATTTGGATAAGGATTAATACTATATACTTGAAAAAAGCCTTGGAAGTTATGTAATATTTTTTAACAACAAATTAAAAATTAAAATGGTTACTGTGAGTCAACCTTAAGAGATAGACATATGCTGTCGCGGACTTTTTTGTAGGTCTTATTAAGTTGTACAACTCTTCCATAGAAAATATTCTTCCATCTATTTTCAATTGAGCAGCGTTCGTAAGAAACGTGTTTTTTCGACCGTTTTTTAGTCTAGTTAGGTTGCAAATTAGGTCTCCACGAATGTACTTTTGATTTAAACGGGATAATATATAGCCTATTTGCATTCCGAAAGTCCATTCTATATATTAGTGAAAGAATTTTTTAAATCGGTCCAGTAGTTTTTGAGCCAAATCATTACAAACATACAAAAATACAAATGTTCTCTCTTTATAATATTAGTATAGATGTTCTGTTGAAACCATAGCGAAGTATTGGCTAGCAAGTCTAAACCGACATCAAAATGAAGTAGGTTCTTACGGTGACATCCTTAGACTTCACGCACACAATTGCGCCTGTAGAAAAACGACATGTGTGTAGTCTCTGTGTAGGTAGATCGTTAAAACGCTAGTTTGTATGGAGATTTAGTCGAGTGTCCGGGGTGTGCCATTGGGCTACTGTACTAATATACAATTAGCATCTTATAATTACAGGCGTTAGTAAGACATATTAGCTTGGGCTACTGTACTCATTGGGCTACTGTACTACATTGGGCTACTGTACTAATTGGGCTAATGTACTACATTGGGCTACTGTACTAGATTGGGCTACTGTACTACATTGGGCTACTGTACTACATTGGGCTACTATACTACATTGGGCTACTGTACTACATTGGGCTACTGTACTACATTGGGCTACTGTACTAATATATAATTAGTATGTTATAATTACAGGCGTTAGTCAGACATATTAGAAGCCACAACACTGAAGAGCCGAAGAAAACTCCACTTTGTCATGCTTGCGGAGAAACATTCAAGGTAAATAAATAAATACCTTTTTTTACAGACTTCCAAAAAGGAGGAGGTTCTTAATTCGTCTGTATGGATTTTTTTATGTATGTTACTCCATTACTCCGTCAATTGTGAACCGAGTCGAATGAGTCTTTTTTTAATGATTAAATAAAACTGGCCAAGTGCAAGTCGGACTCGCTACAGGGTTCCGTAACAGTAGAGTATTTTATAACTTTAATTTTTCGCCACCAAAAAATTAACTTTGTTTTTCATAGTTTGTATGAAAAACAAAGTTATCTTTGCGGTCGCTATATCTCAAAAACTGCTGACTGTATCTCGTTCAAACCAATTTTCGTTGTTAGTTTTTATTGAGATCTACAGCATATATTTTTTTCGGATTTTTCACTCCCATACTTTAAAAGTTAGAGGGGGGGGGGGGGCACAATTTACCACTTTAGACGTGCCTATCTTTCAAATGATTGTCTTTGAGAAAAAATGGTTTTAGGAACCGCAATGTTATTTTTAAAGACTATAAACACCCCGCACGTATAGGTTTGATGAATAAAAAAAATTATTTTCAGTTTCATGTATTTAATATTTAATATATATTTTTTTTATCTTTGTATAAAAATCGTAAAGTGGTTCACAGAATACACCAAGCCAAGTTGCAACTGTGTAGACCTAATAGTTTCGGAATAAAGTGGTGTGACATACGGACAGACAGATATGACGAATCTATAAGGGTTCCGTTTTTTGCCATTCGGTTACGGAACTGTAAAAAAAAAAGTACCCTACCGATTAAAATTTAATCAGTTGGGTACATTTCCGAGGTGATCCCATTGTAATTTCATCGAGATCTGATAAGTATCTACAGAGATATGTACGAGAAACGGTTGTTTTAGTTTTTAAACTATCTTAATTATGTAGCTTACTAGCTGATACCCGCGACTTCGTTCACGTACACCAAGAATGTAGTAGCCTATGTTCTTACACATGCTATAACGTATCTCCTTGTTACATTTCAGTAAGATCGGATCGTCCGATTAGGTGTGATTAGGTAACAAACAGACAGACTGACAGAGTTACAAACATTTTTATAATATTAGAATGAACGGATAGGCTAGCATTTCACCACTATCTCACCTGTTGTTAAGTGATGATGCGGTCGAGGATGGTAGCACATTATACCTAGAATACTCTCAAGGCTGTGAGCGACCGGAACACCGTAAGGTTACGGCGGCAGATTTTCTCCGTGATAGTGGTAAGCTACTTTTTGATAGCAAGTCAGGCGGAACATCGATAAATAATCCCATACCATCTGTAAAGGCACTCTCGTGCTAATATTTGTACGGTGACCTCTTGCTTAGAAGTCAACCCATCTACTCATTATGCCAACGGGACACAGGACAACTCTGGCTCCTCAATCCCGTAAGTAGTACCGCATTATATTGCTGTTCCGCCTGACTAGCTACATTTAATGCAAGCATTTAATCACTTTTTAACCGACTTCACAAAAAAGGAGGAGGTTCTGAATTCGTCGGAATCTTTTTTTTAACCGACTTCAAAAAAAGGAGGAGGTTTCTAAATTCGACCGTATATATATATATATATATATATATATATATATTTTATGTTTGTTCGCGGATAACTTCGTCGTTTATGAACCGATTTTGATTATTCTTTTTTTGTTGGAAAGGAGATATCCCAAGTGTGGTACCATGGTAATTTTATCGAGGTCTGATAAGTATTTCCAGAGATATTGAGATAAACACCTCAAAGTTGGTACTGAAAATGAATAGCGCGGCATTGAAGTTGGTTCTTTTTAATACGCTTTTATTAGCTTCAGACGTATGTATGTTTGTATGTTAGTATGTAACGGAATCTTTGAACATGATTGTAACCCCCTTCAAAACGTCGGATTAACTCGAAATTTGGCATACTTATTAAGGACCGATGACAATAAATAAATTAAAAAAAAAAAAAAAAAAAAAAATTGACTAAAAATTGAAAAATAAATAATAGTTAAAAAAAACTGAAAAAATACGCTTTTATAGAATCTAACTAAAAAATAGAAAATAAATTTTAATAAATTTGAATTAAAAATAGTGTAAGAAAAAATGATTTTATTGTAAAAAAAAAGCGTGGGGTGCTTTTCAGGATATTATCAAAATAACCCTTCTAGTCATATCTGTTCATAAAATATTTGGAATTTTCACATACACGCATCGCAAAATTAATAAAATTTCTGCAGTGAAACCACAGATTAGGTCATAGTTACTACGAAGATATTATTATAAGCTTAGCGATGCTGTAGATCCCCACCGATCACAATCAATTTGAAGTCAATATAGTATAATAATATATTTTTACATCTCTCATATTCGGTAAGTAGGTCCTTATTACCCCAAATGGGGCTTGTAATGGGGCATTACCCCAAATGGGCCCCAAATGGGGCTTTTAAAAAGTTTGCGTACATCTAACCATCATACTGGCAATAGACATCATGCATTCAGCCCAATGACAAAAGGGGTCGCTTCGCTATTCAGCCTTGTTTTCGTATGAGTATCATCAATTTTAAATATCGAACGGCGAAGCTCAATTTCGTTCTTGAAAAAAAATAAAAAAAAGATGAAAAAAGGCGGGAATAGAAAACTTTTACTTTAAATATTGTTTGTTTTTGGGATTTTTTTATAATTACGTGCTAATTAGGAAAAAAACATGAGTTCTGCAAGTGATGAAGAAATAAGCTGCACTCCCGATTCAATGAAAATGGAAGCTGAAGCAGCAATTAACAATATTTTGCCTGAAAGTTCTAAAGAGAGATATTTGCAAACTTATGACGAGTTCATGAAGTGGCGAAAAGAAAAACGAGTAAAGTCTTTATCTGAGACTGTATTCTTAACATACTTTAGTGAGCTATCAAAAAAGCTGCAGCCATCTAGTTTGTGTAGTGCGTTCATATTGTCGGTGTACGTCGTTGTCCGGAACAATTTTCTATAAAAGCGTATTTTTTCAGTTTTTTTTAACTATTATTTATTTTTCATTTTTAGTCGAATTTTTTATTTTTATTTTTTGATTTATTTATTTATTGTCATCGGTCCTTAATAAGTATGCCAAATTTCGAGTTAATCCGACGTTTTGAAGGGGGTTAAAATCATGTTCAAAGATTCCGTTACATACTAACATACAAACATACATACGTCTGAAGCTAATAAAAGCGTATTAAAAAGAACCAACTTCAATGCCGCGCTATTCATTTTCAGTACCAACTTTGAGGTGTTTATCTCAATATCTCTGGAAATACTTATCAGACCTCGATAAAATTACCATGGTACCACACTTGGGATATCTCCTTTCCAACAAAAAAAGAATAATCAAAATCGGTTCATAAACGACGAAGTTATCCGCGAACAAACATAAAAAATATATATATATACGGTCGAATTTAGAAACCTCCTCCTTTTTTTGAAGTCGGTTAAAAAAAAGATTTCGACGAATTGAGAACCTCCTCCATTTTTGTGAAGTCGGTTAAAAGTGATTAAATACTTGCATTAAATGTAGCTAGTCAGGCGGAACAGCAATATAATGCGGTACTACTTACGGGATTGAGGAGCCAGAGTTGTCCTGTGTCCCGTTGGCATAATGAGTAGATGGGTTGACTTCTAAGCAAGAGGTCACCGGTACAAATATTAGCACGAGAGTGCCTTTACAGATGGTATGGGATTATTTATCGATGTTCCGCCTGACTTGCTATCAAAAAGTAGCTTACCACTATCACGGAGAAAATCTGCCGCCGTAACCTTACGGTGTTCCGGTAGCTCACAGCCCTTGAGAGTATTCTAGGTCTAATGTGCTACCATCCTCGACCGCATCATCACTTAACAACAGGTGAGATAGTGGTGAAATGCTAGCCTATCCGTTCATTCTAATATTATAAAAACGTTTGTAACTCTGTCAGTCTGTCTGTTTGTTACCTAATCACACCTAATCGGACGATCCGATCTTACTGAAATGTAACAAGGAGATACGTTATAGCATGTGTAAGAACATAGGCTACTACATTCTTGGTGTACGTGAACGAAGTCGCGGGTATCAGCTAGTAAGCTACATAATTAAGATAGTTTAAAAACTAAAACAACCGTTTATCGTACATATCTCTGTAGATACTTATCAGATCTCGATGAAATTACAATGGGATCACCTCGGAAATGTACCCAACTGATTAAATTTTAATCGGTAGGGTACATTTTTTTTTACAGTTCCGTAACCGAATGGCAAAAAACGGAACCCTTATAGATTCGTCATATCTGTCTGTCCGTATGTCACACCACTTTATTCCGAAACTATTAGGTCTACACAGTTGCAACTTGGCTTGGTGTATTCTGTGAACCACTTTACGATTTTTATACAAAGATAAAAAAAATATATATTAAATATTAAATACATGAAACTGAAAATAAATTTTTTTATTCATCAAACCTATACGTGCGGGGTGTTTATAGTCTTTAAAAATAACATTGCGGTTCCTAAAACCGTTTTTTCTCAAAGACAATCATTTGAAAGATAGTCACGTCTAAAGTGGTAAATTGTGCCCCCCCCCCTCTAACTTTTAAAGTATGGGAGTGAAAAATCCGAAAAAAATATATGCTGTAGATCTCAATAAAAACTAACAACGAAAATTGGTTTGAACGAGATACAGTCAGCAGTTTTTGAGATATAGCGACCGCAAAGATAACTTTGTTTTTCATACAAACTATGAAAAACAAAGTAAATTTTTTGGTGGCGAAAAATTAAAGTTATAAAATACTCTACTGTTACGGAACCCTGTAGCGAGTCCGACTTGCACTTGGCCAGTTTTATTTAATCATTAAAAAAAGACTCATTCGACTCGGTTCACAATTGACGGAGTAATGGAGTAACATACATAAAAAAATCCATACAGACGAATTAAGAACCTCCGCCTTTTTGGAAGTCTGTAAAAAAAGGTATTTATTTATTTACCTTGAATGTTTCTCCGCAAGCATGACAAAGTGGAGTTTTCTTCGGCTCTTCAGTGTTGTGGCTTCTAATATGTCTGACTAACGCCTGTAATTATAACATTCTAATTATATATTAGTACAGTAGCCCAATGTAGTACAGTAGCCCAATGTAGTACAGTAGCCCAATGTAGTATAGTAGCCCAATGTAGTACAGTAGCCCAATGTAGTACAGTAGCCCAATCTAGTACAGTAGCCCAATGTAGTACATTAGCCCAATTAGTACAGTAGCCCAATGTAGTACAGTAGCCCAAGCTAATATGTCTTACTAACGCCTGTAATTATAAGATGCTAATTGTATATTAGTACAGTAGCCCAATGGCACACCCCGGACACTCGACTAAATCTCCATACAAACTAGCGTTTTAACGACCTACCTACACAGAGACTACACACATGTCGTTTTTCTACAGGCGCAATTGTGTGCGTGAAGTCTAAGGATGTCACCGTAAGAACCTACTTCATTTTGATGTCGGTTTAGACTTGCTAGCCAATACTTCGCTATGGTTTCAACAGTACATCTATACTAATATTATAAAGAGAACATTTGTATTTTTGTATGTTTGTAATGATTTGGCTCAAAAACTACTGGACCGATTTAAAAAATTCTTTCACTAATATATAGAATGGACTTTCGGAATGAAAATAGGCTATATATTATCCCGTACGAGTTTTCATACCAAACTCGATATCGTATATCGAGCAAATTTTGTATAAAAACAGTACAGCGCCTCTAGTGGTTACTATACTTAACTAAATTTAGATCAATCAGGGAGCCAGAATAAGTCGAAAACCACGTGAGATCTGTCAAAAGCGTTTACGATGAAAACTCGTACTACTAAGGAATGGAATTCCTTGTCATTGTCAGTGTTTCCCATTCGCTATAATCACTTCAGGCCCCTTATTCAGTATGACCAATGAGATAACTTGCCAAAAACGTGTGATATTATAGCGTGCTCTAAACGTAAACGTGTTCCTCAAACGCGCCACGGCACATTATTGAAAAATGGTATTCTGTATGCCAAACAATATGTTTTCTGTGTCCAGTTTTCGATTCCACGCCATTCGTTCATAAACCTTACTTCCGGTTCCATCGGTAATTTTGCGGTTTCATACATTTCTTTATTTTCCTGTCTTATTTTTATATTAGGTCGATTTACCAGCAATAAAACTTCAATAACAATTCTGTAGCTTAATTTAAAAACTAAAAAATAATAAATAAATTATAAATATTTTTTTATTGACAATAATCAATGGATCCTCTTATAAATAAATGCACTAGTTTTGGAACGACAGTAAAAACTTAATTCTCAAAATGCCAATTATTGTCAATCATTGCATTGTCATTTTATCAATAACTACATGCCCCACAACTTCACCTGCGTTGAAAAGAAATCTATCATGTATTGGGATAAAAAGTATCCAATGAGTTATACATTATAGTAATGTATATAAACTATCTATTTACCAAACTTTACCCAAATCCGTTCAGCCGTTTTTGCGTAAATATTAGTAGGATTGTTAATATAAATTGTACATACATACAATCATCCGCTGTAAAAACCTTTGACTTTTTGCTTTTGTGCCCAGCTGATTGTCTTTCTAGAAGATGATAATTTTGAAAAGTTTTTGATATTGATGTCGTGTTTAGTACTCATAGTTGCTTTTAACATTGAATAAATGCACCACAAACAAGATGGCTGCAGCTTTTTTGAAAGCTCACTAAAGTATGTTAAGAATACAGTCTCAGATAAAGACTTTACTCGTTTTTCTTTTCGCCACTTCATGAACTCGTCATAAGTTTGCAAATATCTCTCTTTAGAACTTTCAGGCAAAATATTGTTAATTGCTGCTTCAGCTTCCATTTTCATTGAATCGGGAGTGCAGCTAATTTCTTCATCACTTGCAGAACTCATGTTTTTTTCCTAATTAGCACGTAATTATAAAAAAATCCCAAAAACAAACAATATTTAAAGTAAAAGTTTTGTATTCCCGCCTTTTTTCATCTTTTTTTTATTTTTTTTCAAGAACGAAATTGAGCTTCGCCGTTCGATATTTAAAATTGATGATACTCATACGAAAACAAGGCTGAATAGCGAAGCGACCCCTTTTGTTATTGGGCTGAATGCATGATGTCTATTGCCAGTATGATGGTTAGATGTACGCAAACTTTTTAAAAGAGTGAAGAGTTTTTTTTTAAATTACTTACCGCCCTAGGGCTTTTCTAGCTACATTATTACCCTAGAGCGCTAATTGGTTACCTACAAGCCCCATTTGGGGTAATAAGGACCTACTTACCGAATATGAGAGATGTAAAAATATATTATTATACTATATTGACTTCAAATTGATTGTGATCGGTGGGGATCTACAGCATCGCTAAGCTTATAATAATATCTTCGTAGTAACTATGACCTAATCTGTGGTTTCACTGCAGAAATTTTATTAATTTTGCGATGCGTGTATGTGAAATCCGTGATATCTTCTAGAGTTTTCATTTGAATTATATACTGCAAAGGACAATTTTAATCTATAATATGTGGCCAAGCTAATTAACGTAATTATTTGGATAAGGATTAATACTATATACTTGAAAAAAGCCTTGGAAGTTATGTAATATTTTTTAACAACAAATTAAAAATTAAAATGGTTACTGTGAGTCAACCTTAAGAGATAGACATATGCTGTTGCGGACTTTTTTGTAGGTCTTATTAAGTTGTACAACTCTTCCATAGAAAATATTCTTCCATCTATTTTCAATTGAGCAGCGTTCGTAAGAAACGTGTTTTTTCGACCGTTTTTTAGTCTAGTTAGGTTGCAAATTAGGTCTCCACGAATGTACCTATGATTTAAACGGATTAATTTACACAAATTATTATTTTTATTACTTTTTTATTAATATAAATTTGTGACGTGTAATTTTATTTATGAATAAATGACTATGACTATGACTATGGCTATGGCTATGGCTATGGCTGTGGCTGTGGCTGTGGCTGTGGCTGTGGCTGTGGCTGTGGCTGTGGCTGTGGCTGTGGCTGTGGCTGTGGCTGTGGCTGTGGCTGTGGCTGTGGCTGTGGCTGTGGCTGTGGCTGTGGCTGTGGCTGTGGCTGTGGCTGTGGCTGTGGCTGTGGCTGTGGCTGTGGCTGTGGCTGTGGCTGTGGCTGTGGCTGTGGCTGTGGCTGTGGCTGTGGCTGTGGCTGTGGCTGTGGCTGTGGCTGTGGCTGTGGCTGTGGCTATGGCTATGGCTATGGCTATGGCTATGGCTATGGCTATGGCTATGGCTATGGCTATGGCTATGGCTATGGCTATGGCTATGGCTATGGCTATGGCTATGGCTATGGCTATGGCTATGGCTATGGCTATGGCTATGGCTATGGCTATGGCTATGGCTATGGCTATGGCTATGGCTATGGCTATGGCTATGGCTATGGCTATGGCTATGGCTATGGCTATGGCTATGGCTATGACCATGACCATGACCATGACCATGACCATGACCATGACCTAGACCATGACCATGACCTAGACCACGACTTCGACCTCGACTACGACCACGACCACGACCACGACCACGAACCACGACCACGACCACGACCACGACCTCGACCACGACCACGACCTCGACCTCGACCACGACCACGACCACGACCACGACCACGAACCACGACCACGACCACGACCAGGACCACGACCTCGACCACGACCACGACCACGACCACGACCACGACCACGACCACGACCACGACCACGACCACGACCACGACCACGACCACGACCACGACCACGACCACGACCACGACCACGACCACGACCACGACCACGACCACGACCACGACCACGACCACGACCTCGACCACGACCACGACCTCGACCACGACCACGACCACGACCACGACCACGACCACGACCACGACCACGACCACGACCACGACCACGACCACGACCACGACCACGACCACGACCACGACCACGACCTCGACCACGACCACGACCACGACCACGACCACGACCACGACCTCGACCACGACCACGACCTCGACCACGACCACGACCACGACCACGACCACGACCACGACCACGACCACGACCACGACCACGACCACGACCACGACCACGACCACGACCACGACCTCGACCACGACCACGACCACGACCACGACCACGACCACGACCACGACCACGACTACGATTACGATTACGATTACGATTACGATTACGATTATGATTATGATTATGATTATGAATTAACGCGGATATTACTTATTATTTTTAATTATATATATAAACTTATAGATTTACTAAAGCACTTCTGTAAATAAATAAGTAAATACGTGTTGCAGGATATTTGCAAGGGGTAGGTAAAAAATTCTGAAACTCTATATAGTTTTTCGGGTTTTATAAATATGAATCTCTATTTCCCTTAGTCACGCAATAACTTGAAAACGGGTGAACCGATTTGGCTTTTACTTCTTTGATGTCTTCTAGGATAGAATAGTAGATTATACAACAAGTGAATAAAAAGGCAATTTAATTCGAGGGACTAAGTTGGATCGCGAGAGCAGCGAAGGATTCTAGACTAGAATCCTGAGCGGAGCGAGGGATACAAGGACCGAGATTAAATTTCTTATTCACGAGTCGTGTAATCATTTTTTACCATTGATTGCGAGAAAATAAATAATATTATAACAATATAGAATATAGAATTCATAATATTTTATTATTGTGTCATAAATGTGGATTATTAACCATTTATTGCCGGTGATTGTGACCGGGTGTAGGGAAACAGCACAATGTTGAAAAACATGCTATTTGAGTTCTTACCAAAATCCCACTGAAAATCTTCAGTGAAGTTTACATCTTTACTAAGGGTTTGTTGGCGCGGGAAAGCTTACTTTTGATGATGAATGCGTGTTCCTCTTGAACCTTGATTTAGTCTTGGTGTTTGTGGCTTGAGTTTCGCCTCTTCTTAGGCTGACGACGTTCTACGCCGATGCTTGTGCGCGCTTCTTGAGATTTTTGCTGTAAGTGACCGAGACGATGGCGGATATTCTAGTGATGCGCCCGTAAATTAGTGAGGTGACCGTAGTCGATGAATCGGTCGATAGTCGATTGTAATTTCGGGTGTGAGAGGGTACGATTAAGTTGTTTTGTATGTGAACATCCTCCCACCCCTGGAAAGTCTTAAAGACTTTCAAGGCCCATCTTCCCCAATTGTAAGAGGGCATAGCCTGGACACCGCCCTCCTGATTATGGCACCCTTGGTCTTCACGTCTACGACTCTACATACATTGTCTGCCCCTGGATACATCTTTATAATTCTACCCATGTGCCACATACAGACGTGAAAACATTCATAAATGAAGCCCCTGATAACATATATTTAGCTGTTAAGGTACGTAAAATAACAAATCACATAATGGTAATACTTCATCATTTATCTTTTAAATTCTTACAATCCTATAAAACATACTTATGTTTCAGGTGGTTCTAATGTCCGGTATAACTGGCGCATACCGAGGTATTGAAATGACAAATATAACAATAGAGAACATAGAACAACAGGGTCAGTTGTTAGTAATTAAACTACCGAACTCAAAAACTAAAATTGACCGAACATTTGTAGTTCCTCGAGAATTCTCTGAATTCGTACAAAAATACAGAAATCTTCGTCCTGAAAATGTAAACACCAACCGATTTTTTTTTAAGTACCACCAAAGCAAATGCTACAAACAAGTTATTGGAAAAAATACCATCAGAAGTATGCCGAAGCAAATCGCAAGTTATTTAAAGTTAGCCAACACGAAATTGTACACAGGTCATTGCTTCCGGAGAACATCGGCTACACTTTTAGCCGATGCTGGGGCTAACTTAACCGCTATAAAAAGGCACGGTGGGTGGAAATCCAGCAAGGTGGCTGAAGGTTACATTAAAGATTCCATACAAAATAAAAGTAAAATTACCAACCAAATAACGGAAACTAAAAAAAAAAACTAAACTAAACTAAATATCTCGGGCTGCAATTGATGCCTTACAGCCCTTGGCTACTAATCTACTATTACTGTATAAAATTCTATTGTATAATATAGTTATGATCTATTTATAAACCACCCCGACTGATCTATGTATAATCTTTTCAATAAAAGCATTCCAATGACTCTAATAACATATATTTAGCTGTTAAGGTCCAGATGTCCAGGTCCATCCAGATGGCGCTGCCGTCACAGTAAACATCGGCTCCTAACTATTTTATTATTTAAAAATAGTTATTGTTTAATTTAGGTGTATAAACATTACTTAAAGAACTTAATAGTGTGTAATTATTAACATACAACAACGTTTGTAATCTTATTGAACGAAGATTAACTGTGATTTATGTGAAAAAATAGTTGGCGTGAATTAAATATATTATTTAATTATAAGGACTGGTAACTGTGCGATCAGATTAATAAAAAAATATAGTGGCATAGTACCTACATTGATAATCAACGAACAATATAAACTTGGTGCAAAAATATTTCAAGTAAACTAAATTACTTTCAAACCGACGCGCATCATAGCTTTCCTGGAATTCAAAATTCAAATTATCAACTGACGTTTGTAATCATACATATGATTTAAGCCATAGCGTATAACTATTTCGCCAATATGTTCTATAGGCGTCCTAGCCGATGTGGCAAACGCTCTGGTTTAGAGCAGTAGTGGCGTTGAAGGACCGACTTCAATTCCCGACGAAGTATTAAGTTTTGAAGCATTTTTTACATTTTAAATATATATTTTTATTTAATTATGTTGTCAAGATAAACCATTGCTGTTTATTTACTGGAATACACTGCCTATAAGATATTTAAAAAAAAAAGACTGAATAATGGCGCAATCGAACGTAAATGTGACATTAAACTGTGATGGGTGCCCGCAGAAAATAACTAACAGATTATTTACGACGTGTTTGGAGTGTAATTGCACCTATGATCTCATTTGCGCTAACGTATCTGAACGCAGATTTTATTTAATGGATATGGAAAAGAAAAAGCTTTGGAAGTGCACACCATGTATCTCAAAAATACCGAAAGGAGGCAATGTAAATACACCTGTCGGTAGCCACAATATGGTTGGCAATATCTTTCAAAATCATGACGAAAATGTAACCTTGAGAAAACCCAGACAGCGACGATTCTCTCTAGAAGCATTATCTATTTCAAGCAACCTTTTGGATGACAGTTTTGAAGACGCTGCTTGTAGCCCAAGCTCAAACTCATTTTTACATAGACAAGAAACTGAAAATGTCGAAATTAAACAACTTAAAAATACAGAAGAAGATTTAACTGCCCATCTTATTATTAGTAAGGAAGAGAACAATAAACTAGAAGAAGAAAATCTTAAACTCAGAAGTACTATTAAAAAACTTACAGAAGGCAAAAATGACACAAGAGAAGTACTCCAAGTCGAGTCTCTAACAGCATCTGCAAAATCCCGTAAAAAAACTGGAAAAAAGAAAAAAACATTGACTTCACAAATTCAGGATAAATCTTCGAGTCAAAAGCCGACTAATAACTCGCAAAATATTTCAATACCTGTTAATACCCTAACAAAACATTTATCAACACCTGAATGTTCTGACAACCCAACTCTTACTTTTGAAAACAAAGACAAAAAGACTGCGAGTGAACGCTACATTACTCCATCGTCAAGGCCAAACGATTATATTGCTGTCAAGGAATCATCAATGATACCTCAAATAAATAATCACCAACCCACCAAACAAAAGATTGTTATAGTTGGTGATCAGCAAAAAAGAGACCTCGCGTCTTCACTCATCACTCTTCGAACAAAATATCAAAATACAAAGGACTACGAAATTATAAATTTTACGCACCTACCGAACATATAGTGCGAAATTTTGACAAGACTGAATGTGACCTCCAAGAAGAAGACTGGCTAATTTTGTGTGTGGGATCGAATGAAAAAAACCATACAAGGTTTTTCATAGACATATCGTCTTTCTTAAAAAAGTACAGCATGTCTCGTATTATAATTATAGGGGTTACAGAGAACCGCTATCTAAATGAGGATAAACTAAATCATCATCTGCATAGTATTGCCACTAATTTGAAAAATACAAAATTCCTAAAAATTTCGTATGGAAATGAATCAGCTAATAAATACGAGTGATTATGAAAACAATTATTTAGGCAGAAACATAAGGAAAACTTTTAAGCCAGTCATAAATAAAAAACCCGGCACAATACCTTATTTTTTTGATAAAATTAATAGAGACAAAATGCATAAAACATCTCAAAGTTGTGATTACGTAACAAAAGACACCTCAAATCCCTCAAACACAACAATGGAAATCGTAAAACCAGGTACTATACCATTCTATTTAAAAACAATATCACGAAATGACCAGACAAACAATAACAATTTGAATAAAAAATCTATCATCTCGACATCGCCTTCAAACAAAAAAAATGTTAAGCCCGCTGATTTTTTTCGTCACTAACAAAACTAACATGAATGAATTGAATATCATGCATTCAAACATTCAGGGCCTAAAATCGAAAATTGACCAAGTAGAGATTGTAGCAGACGATCAAAAGATCACTATGCTTCAGTGAAACCTTTCTAAAGAACAAAGAAACATAAATATTGCAAATAGACGGTTTCCGAAAAGTAGCACACTTTTGTAGAAAAAATAAATCAAGAGGAGGAGTCGGTATTTACATTAGAAATGCAATAGATGTAAAATCAATTGACTGGATTGATAATATGTCTATTGAACAACACATAGAATGTTATGTTTTCTTTGAAGTGTTACACACTTCATATTTTTGTAAATTGTTAAACACAATCCAAAATTTCATCGTACCAACGGGACTTGAACCCGCAACCTCCGGAATAACATGTTCCGGTGCTTTTGCCAATTAAGCCATGGTGCGAAGTAACGTTACGACGAAATTAGTGGATTGCATTTGTTAACCCAATTATGCATTGGTGGCGCCATCTATGACTACTTATTACGTAAGTTAATCATTCGGAAGAAATCATTACAGTTTTTCAAATCCGACGAGAGATGTTGCACTGCGTAAATCAAATATTATGTTTTCTTTGAAGTGTTACACACTTAATATTTTTGTAAATTGTTAAACACAATCCAAAATTTCATCGTACCAACGGGACTTGAACCCGCAACCTCTAATTTCGTCGTAACGTTACTTCGCACCATGGCTTAATTGGCAAAAATATAAAAAAATACAAAATTCCTAAAAATTTCGTATGGAAATGAATCAGCTAATAAATACGAGTGATTATGAAAACAATTATTTAGGCAGAAACATAAGGAAAACTTTTAAGCCAGTCATAAATAAAAAACCCGGCACAATACCTTATTTTTTTGATAAAATTAATAGAGACAAAATGCATAAAACATCTCAAAGTTGTGATTACGTAACAAAAGACACCTCAAATCCCTCAAACACAACAATGGAAATCGTAAAACCAGGTACTATACCATTCTATTTAAAACGAATATCACGAAATGACCAGACAAACAATAACAATTTGAATAAAAAATCTATCATCTCGACATCGCCTTCAAACAAAAAAAATGTTAAGCCCGCTGATTTTTTTCGTCACTAACAAAACTAACATGAATGAATTGAATATCATGCATTCAAACATTCAGGGCCTAAAATCGAAAATTGACCAAGTAGAGATTGTAGCAGACGATCAAAAGATCACTATGCTTCAGTGAAACCTTTCTAAAGAACAAAGAAACATAAATATTGCAAATAGACGGTTTCCGAAAAGTAGCACACTTTTGTAGAAAAAATAAATCAAGAGGAGGAGTCGGTATTTACATTAGAAATGCAATAGATGTAAAATCAATTGACTGGATTGATAATATGTCTATTGAACAACACATAGAATGTTGTGGTATATCGTTGAAAGATATTAATTACACAGTGGTATGCATTTATAGATCTCCAAATGGTAATTTTAGTTTATTTATGCAATACCTAGAATCCCTGCTTCATAAATTAACAACTAGAGTTCGAGCCCAAAATAACAAGGTAATAATGTTAGGTGACTAACATAAATCTATTACAAATAACCAAAAAAGCGAGATATTTTTGAACACGCTAAAAACATTTAACATGTATCCGACAATATTTGAAGCAACTAGATGCACCCAACAGTCACAAACGTGTTTGATAATATTTTGACAAATTTCAAACAGTATAGAACATAAATTCTAGACCTCGGTATATCGGATCACACAGCTCAAGTCATCAGATTGACAACTAACATAAGCTACCATGAAAAATTCTGGTTTAAGTGGACAAGAAATATTGATAAGTACTTAGATATTTTCATAAAATACTTAAAACAGATTAGTTTTGCCGAAGTATATGACTGTAGAGACTGCAATAGCGCTAATAGAAAATTTATGGACATTTATGAACTTCTATTTCATTTATGTATACCATTAGAGTACAAAAAAATAACATATAGAAAAAAACCTCATTGGAAAACATGGGGCATAAAAAAGTCGAGCAGGACGAAAAGAGAGCATTACCTAAAATATCAAAAGCATAATAATGAAGAAGTCAGAAAAGAATATAAAAAATACTGTAAAGTATTGAAAAAAGTAGTGCGGATATCAAAAAAGATATCGAATACAGAGTACATCAAAAAAAGTGATAATAAATCAAAAGCTACATGGGGCATTATCAAACAACATACAGCCCCAACGAATACTATAAAAACGACTGTTGAGCGTCTACTAGTAGACGGTGATGAAATCACTGAACCACTCTCTATCGCCACGTCACTCAATGATTATTTTATTAATCTCACGAAAACGGATAAAAATATAAGTAACTCTAATAATCATTCATTGAAACAAAACTATAAAAGCATATTTTTAACTCCAGTAACGCCGAAAGAAATTATCGATATAGTCAGTGAATTAAAGAACAAGAATAGCTCTGGATACGACCATATACCGACTCGTGTTATAAAAAGCACTATACATTTCATTCTTGAGCCACTAGTTTTTATCATCAATTTGTCCATAGAAACTGGTTGTTTTCCTGATAATCTCAAAAGGGCCTTAATTATACCTCTTTATAAAAAAAAAGGTGCAAAAAATGACATGGGGAACTATCGGCCCATAGCCATTTTACCGGCTTTTTCAAAAGTTTTTGAAAAAGTGATATTTAAAAGGATGATATCATTCCTAAACATGAATAAAATTATTAATGAAAATCAATTTGGCTTCCAAACCGGGAAAAGCACATCATTGGCAATCTTCAAAATCTTAAAACAGGTTTATGATAATTTTAACAATAAAAAAACAGGCATTACTTTATTTCTTGATTTAAGTAAAGCCTTTGACTGTGTGATGCACGATATTTTGCTCAAAAAATTAGATTCAGTTGGAATTATAGGTACACCTTTAAATCTGCTTAGCTCCTACTTAACTAATAGAAGTCAATCAACAGTAATCGATGTATACAACAACAATACTAAAACAATTGAAAAATTTCATCCAACTTTCAAAAAAATTCAATAGGTGTGCCACAAGGAAGTGTTCTTGGGCCACTTATGTCGCCTTATGTCGTTTAAAATGAGGTTGAAGAGCTGGCTTATCGATCAGGCCTTTTACACGTATGAGGAATTTATACACTCGTATAACGATTAATTTACACGAATTATTATTTTTATTACTTTTTTATTAATATAAATTTGTGACGTGTATTGTTGTGTAGTAATAGTGCCATAAAAAAAGTTTTTAACGCGGGCGAAGCCGCGGGGTACTTCTAGTAGACAATAAAATTATTCTCATTTACTCAACGCGATACGCCATAACTAAGACACTTGTCTCTCTGCGAACGAAGACCGATACGCGTGCGAGTGAAACAGTTGCTTAAGTTTTTGCAAACTAAAATCTTCTAAATATTTGATTACGTTATTTGAATAGTGTAGAGTTAGGTAGGGACATTTCATATACTTAAGTTACTTGATTTGAAAAAGTGACAAAGATAAATAAATTATTGAGAAAGTTTTTATTCAATATTTAAAATCTAAGGTTTATTTACGCACGAGTATATCGTTGTTATATTTATGAAAATGAATTCTAAATAAAATACGAATATATAGTTAGGTATACAAATATAAGTGTATTAGTATATATATTACTAGCAGCCCGCCCCGGCTTCGCACGGGTAGAACATATATGCCTACAAAATTTGCATCGAATATAAAATATGAACATATTTAACAATCATCGTCATATTTCATCCAATTTACACAAAACCTTAACAAATTATGCACCTAAACCTTCCTCATAAACACTCTGGCTATTGGTAAAAACCGCATGATAATCCGTTCAGTAGCTATTGAGATTATTGCGAACAGACAGACAGACGCAGTGATGGACTTTGTTTTATAATACTTACGTAGTTATATTGGACGGCCCTTTGGCGTAAAGGATAGTTACCCTGATTCTGACCCGACGGTCGTTGGTTCTAATCCTAGCTATATACCTACCAATGAAAGTTTTATGTGCATTCATGAATCATGGGTTTTCGTACTGAGGTTGTGGGATCATTGAATCAAACTCAATCAAATCATGGGATCAAAGAAGGGGTATTATACGTTTAACGTGTCTATCTGTGTGTCTGTCTGTAGCATCTTAGCACCTAACCGGATGAACCGATTTTGTTTTTATTATTGATAGTTTTTTTTGTTTGATAGATGTCTTAATAGAGAGTTTTCTTAGCTTTGATTCATGAAAATTCGTTCAATCGTTATAAAACTATTAGCTTTTTTCTAGTTAATTGCGCTATTAAATCAACTTTCATAGGTCCGATCAATTCGAAAATCTTCTTCTTCAACGATATTTTAAGAACATGGAAGCATTGACCTGATCCTGGGACATCTCCTGGACTCTACAGAATACTCAAATCCTCACCAACTTACAGCTCAGATTTTAAATTTCGTGTCAGTCATTGGAATCCTTTTAATGAAAAGATTATACATAGATCAGTCGGGGTGGTTTAAAATATTATATTATTATATAAATAGATGAATATTATTTTATACAATAGATCATATTATTATACTATATTGACTTCAAATTGATTGTGATCGGTGGGGATCTACAGCATAGCTAAGCTTATAATAATATTTTCGTAGTAACTACGACCTACTCTGTGGTTTCACTGCAAATATTTTATTAATTTTGCGTTGCGTGTATGTGAAATCCGTGATATCTTCTAGAGTTTTCATTTGAATTATATACTGTAAAGGACAATTTTAATCTATAATATGTGGCCAAGCTAATTAACGTAATTATTTGGATAAGGATTAATACTATATGCTTGAAACTAGCCTTGGAAGTTATGTAATATTTTTTAACAAAAATTTTAAGATTAAAATGGTTACTGTGAGTCAATTTTAAGAGATAGACTGCTGATAGATAGAGATAGCTGATAGAGATAGATGCTGCCGCGGACTTTTTTGTAGCTCTTATTAAGTTGTACAACTCTTGCATAGAAAATATTCTTCTATCTATTTTCAATTAAGCAGCGTTCGTAAGAAACGTGTTTTTTCGACCGTTTTTTTGCCGACTTAGGTTGCAAATTAGGTCTCCACGAATGTACCTTTGATTTAAACGGGATAATATATAGCCTATTTTCATTTCGAAAGTCCATTCTATGTATTAGTGAAAGAATTTTTTAAATCGGTTCAGTAGTTTTTGAGCCAAATCATTACAAACATACAAAAATACAAATGTTCTCTCTTTATAATATTAGTATAGATATAGAAACTACGTAAATTTGAATCTTCTGAGTCTACCTAGTCACACAGAAATATTTCATAATACTTATCTTATATATATAAAAGAAAGTCGTGTTAGTTACTACACTTATAACTCAAGAACGGCTGGACCAATTTTTATGATTTTTGTATTTTTAGAATTGTCTTTGTCAGGAATAGGATAATAAGTATTAAATACAATGAATAATTGACCTAAAAAAATTATATAAGAATGAATATTTTTTTCCCAAAATGTTCCTGGGTTTAAAAACCGACGATTATTTGATGTTCAATTGTTTATTTTATTATTATAGCTTCACACGATTAGTGTATTTAGCCAGTGTCAAGTATAAAAATTCTTCCCATGTGTGGATAGCATTACAATAATCGGATTATCGCGTTTTTTTTTTGGTATAATTATGGCTCTACACGATTAGTGTATTTAGCTCGTGTCAAGTAGTAAGTCAAGTAAAAATTCTTCAAGTTTTTGTGAATTCAAGTCATGTAGATTTTAAAAATGTCAAATATTTTCAGTAATGATAATTGTTTGACATATTTATTGATTGTCAAATATGCGTGCGTTCAGAAATGTATGCTTACAAGCAACTTAAAAAGTTTATATTTCCAAAAACCATTTTTACCAATTTTTATTCTATATCTGGATTGCCATAATACACACAATTAATAAACTTAATATCTCTTTTGTATTCATTTATTACGTTCATAAAAGCCTAAAACAAGTTCATCTAAAACGTAGCACGACATTCATTGTCTGTTAGGTGGTACGAAGAACACCGGGCCAGCCAGTTATTAATATTTCTGTGTTTTATATTCATACATGTATGAAGTTGATGTTCTTCTCCTTGTGAGGTAGTATTGTTCTGTAGTCGAGCGCGTATGGCGTCCTTGCACACACTAGCTCCTCGACAGCTCCAGAATCGGTGGCGAGGTGAGGTTGCCCGGATTACAAAAACCTGAACAATTTAAACACTTTGATACTGGCTTAATACACTAATCATGTGGAGCCATACTTACTGAAACAAAAATTAATATTGTATTTTTTCCTAAAACTTGTGTTCTTCGACGTGTTAATATGTAATAAATGTAGATTATTAACCATTAAGTGCCGGTGAATGTGTACGAGTGTAGGGAAACAGCACAATGTTGAAAAACATGCTATTCGCGTTCTCACCAAAATTCCACTGAAAATCTTCAGTAAACACCACATCTTTACTGAAGGTATGACTTAGACTAGACTTTTATTTGACAACTGACCTGAAATGTGACTATGACCCATCTTTACGACCAAAATTCATAAAAACTTGAAAAATTTCAATACTTGACACTGGCTAAATACACTAATCGTGTGGAGCCATAAAGAAACTACTTATATGTGTTTAAATAATTATAGCCATACAGATACTTATATGTGTTTAAATAAATTATACAAAAAATTATATGAATAAAAGAAGATTTAAATTACCAACTCGAATCTGGCACAATACACCAAACGTGTCTTGCCTATATACAAAATGAAAAAAGAACGAATATACAAAATAAAAATAGCGCGCGAAAGCGACAGTTCTTTGGTGAAAGAAAAGGAAGAAAATGTATTGTTGTGTTGGGCAAAGACCAAAGAGTAACATAATATATGCAGAGACTGTACGAAGTACATTTACATCGATCTTGTTGTGATTATTTTCGCATTATTATAAATTCAAAGTTTGTAAATGTTGTGTTTAAGTTAAAATATCAGCAAAATTACGAAGCCAAAATGAGTTACGACGATTACGGTAAGCTCAATTCAAATAACATTGATATGATAAGATATATGGCGAATTGGTATTATACGCTTACGCTTTTCTTTGTGCATCATGGGTATTCGTCAACAGGTGGTAGGAGCATTATACCGATGTTCCGCCTGACGTGCTACAAAAAAGTAGTTTACCTTTACCATCTAGGGGAAAATCTGCCGCCATAACCTGACGGTGTTCCGGCAACACACCCTTGAGAGTCAGACCATTCTAGGCCTAATAAGTTACCACCAGGCGAGATAGTGGTCAAACGCTAGCCTATATGATATTAAAAAATCAACGGCATCGTCACAAATCAGTCTGGCTATTCTGTAAGCTAATCTCGGAAGCGAAATTCGCAGTCAGATTTGAATTACGAAATTCAACCGTATTACAATCGTGTTACGATTTTAATTTCGTAGTACGACTCACCGCGGATTCCGCTTGCGAGATGCGTAAACTAGCTTACAGAATAAATAGCCTAGCAGGTGAGATATAATAGTTTTTTTTTCTCTCTCCTGTTGAAGTGATGATGCGGTCGATGCGGCGAGGATCGTTGCACGCTAGGCCTAGAATGGGAACTGACTCTCAAGGATAGCTGCTGGAACACATTAGATGTTTGGCGACAGTTTTTGTTTTTTTGTTGAGGGTGGTTATAGCTGGCCAGGCGGACACTAGATAGTGTCCTACCACTATGCGGGGTTTGGGGATTTCTTAACGATGATTTTGTTTCACTGGAGGGCCATTATGAAAAGCGCACATAATTTTTCGATAGAAAAATCCATTGGTGCACGGCGGGGATTGAACTTCGTAACACTGGCGTCAAAGCCCACCATTCTACCACTACACCACTGGACCTTTATGATGATGGAATTCTGCTTGTTTGCAAGTGGAAGACGGCTGTGAGTAGCTGGATAGCATACATTTGTCCAACTGACACAGCGATATTCTCTCATCCCGTCTCCCGACCGTGCTGACGAATATCATACCGGTACTTTGCGAACAGATGGGTAACGTGTCACCTATTTAGCACTCCCAACTCACAGTTCAACTCGTATTTAACCCTCAGAATACAGAAAAATCTAGAAACCGCATTCAACCGTAATTTCAAGCGATGCTGCGTCCAAAACCGACCCGAAAATCCGCGAGCGTCTCCCTTCTACCCATGTAAAGCTAGCTAGCATTTTTACAGGTAGAAACGGCACAAGGTGACTATAAAAATAACGATATATTAGTTATTAGTAAAACACGCCATCTACGATGAACACACTATTTAAGAGTAATTTGAGTGGCTTAACATTTAGGTGAGTTGATGCCTTCTGGTTTATTCTGTATTCTGATATTTAACCAGTTTTTTCTAATAAAGCGAATTAATAGCCTAGAAAATTAAGCAACATACATTTTATTTCAGTTCAATATATAGCCCAAAAGTACAGACTAGCTGTATCGCTAGCTTTTATTAAAACAAAACCAGAAAACATAACTATAGAAAATCATATACAACATTTAAAAAACAAAATGACCAAAGATATGGATGACTCCAAAGATTTTAACATTAGTATATGCAGCGAAGATTTTAATATAGATGAAAATGGAGATGTAATCATTGATATATCCGATGATGATGATGAATGTAAAACATTAAATAATGGCAATGACAATGGAAATGTAGCAGAAATTAACCCAAGTAAATGTAATACAGACTATAATATGCCACAAAATGTAACTGATCAGGCGTCTAAAGCCGTCTCTCAAAACGATGATGTTATTGAATCCAAAATGAGCTCCAGAAAATATAAAACAGACGCAAAAAAACCAAATAATACGACGTATCAAGCATTTAGGTCAGTTTCTCATAACAATGATGGAAATATAACAAAATTTAACACAGGAAAATCCAGAACCGACACGAATAAACCAAATAATACCTGTGATCAAGCATTTAAAGCTGTTTTAGAAAACAATGATGTAACTATGATAGACATTAGAACATGTAAAACTGATACAAATATAAGACATAATATGAATGATCAAGAATCTACAGCTATTTCTCATAAAGATGAAGTTATTGTAATAGAAATGAACCCTAGAAAATGTAAGACAGATACTAAGGAACACAATAAGATAACTGAACCTGCTTCTAAAGCTGTTTTACATAAAAATAAAGTAATAACGAAAACCAATAAAATTAAATGTACGACAAGCACTAATAAACAAAATAATACAACTGATCAAAAATCTAAAGGTATCACAGATCATAAAAATGATATAGAAATGAATGAAGCGCAAAATTATCAACAAAATGATATAGAAGTTGATACGCAAGATTTGAATGAGACAATTTTACAAAATTTTGAGGATGATAAAACAAATCTTGCATGGAAAGACAAAAACAAGTTCGGAGAGGTGGTGCAGTTACTCAAAGGAATTGACGATAATATAACGACTATAGACAAGGTAAATTATGTGTAAAATATTGAAACAGGTTTGTGATGGAACATTGGATAAGAAAATACTCTTCATACTCCAATATCTTCCATTTAGGGATTAAAATCTTTGTCCCGTAGGTCGCAAAACACGCGGTTTTGTTATGATGAGCGAGCAAGTGCAAAGTCAATGCGTTCATGGAATTGGTGTATAAACTAGAAACACTGTCAAAATCTGCGAGTGAGATGCGAGTGGCTTGCTATGCTAAAATAGCGGTTCGCTAGATTAGCAAATTGAAGCCCATGGTAGTTCTCAAAGCTTACGAAAATTCTTAAAATTACTTTCGTAAAATTGCTTCTGGTATTTTTCTCTCGTGCACTTACTATACATTGTTTTTCTGAATTCCAAGCCTTTCTTAGGCGTTCCATCGTTTAATAGATCTGGAGTGGAGACAAATAATCTGCAAACGTAGCGTAGAACATCTTATTGCTCGAGCGATGTAATACGCTGAGCGGTGAGCCGATTATCGAGCTCAGGAGTGTGTCTTGGAATAGGTGTTTGTCCATCAGTGGACTGATGTATTTTGTTTATAATTTTATGGCTTTGCAACTCCATGTACCATTTATATGTACAATAAAGGTAGTCCGGTTGAAACAGATGCAACCAACCATTCTATTAGCATTGTTTTAGTATGTCATATTATCTTGCTATCTTATTCAAAATATAATAAATATTTAAGTAATGCTTTTCTATTCTAAGATGTATACATACAGTTTCCAGTTGCTTAAAACCTGTAAAGAACTGCACAAGGCAAACAAATGCAACACCAGTATATTTCGCATGACTCTAACGCTATCATGTAAAAAATAACTATTATAGTTGATATCAATTAGAATTATCATAATATATTTCAGGCTGTTTCCGAAGAACAAACCATAACAACCCGCACTGAAGATCTAATGCTACAATCATCTCAACAAAATGTAACCCAATGCTCTATGGAATATGATACAACAATATATAATAGCTTGGATAATTTACCAGAAGTAAATATGTCATGTTTAAGCCAGAGTTATAATTTCGTAAACGGGTAAGTGCTATTACAATATGGATAATAGTTTAGATGCACATTTGCATATAGATACGTTAAGTTATACGATTAATCAGTAGACTCTTAAAAATATTTTATGCTTATGTAATAAAAATATAATAAAAATATATAATTAATAATTTCTTATTTGTATAGGACATCACAACCCAATTCATATTGCATAAGGAATCGAATAGACAACAATAAACAACGCAAAGACTCAACTGAAATAAAAGAAAATGAAAGAAAATCTATTACAAATCCAATAAACCTTAAAACAAATACTATCCAGAAACCATTGAAGACAACTACTAATACAAATATCAGAGATAGTATATCAAAGCCCGATTTCAAACTGAAAAATAATCTCAAAGATACTAAAGTATTCAAAAACATATCCAAAAACGTTGCTGGCTTATTCAAAACGAACCAAAATGGTGTAGATAGCATACAAAATACTGCGACAGTAATAACAAAACCAGATCAAAGAAAAATGGTTAAAAATATATCCGAACAAGTATATAAAACACCTAAGGAATTAACTATGAGTTCTATTCCACAATAATTGACTTGCACACATTACAGTGATAGTCAAACTAGTAACATTGTAATAGACAGAAAATATATTCACGGAACTAAAATAAACAAAAACCTGGTCCATGAAGACGCAAAACTTCCAAACAATAGTCACGAGCCTTATAATAATATTGAAATAACTATAGAAAACGACATAGTTAATCAAGGACCCATAAATAAAAATTGTAATACAACAAATACAAATGACATTAACGCATGTTTTCGTGATATAAACTATACAGACGCTACAGATGAAAGAAACAATATTATTGTATTGAATAAAAATAAAATAGCAATAATAACTGATGGAATGAACGAAATTCCAACTAAAATTATAAATAAAAATTCTATGTTTAATGAATCACAGACGAAAAATATGAGATGTGATAATAAAACTCATGCAAATTATCAAAATGAGAAAGAAAACGCTCTTCAAAATGATGCACTTATAACCAAAAATAAGGTTATATACATGGACAATGATTTATTTACGCAAGAATCTGAGATAATTCAAATTACAAACGAAAACATGATAGAAAACGATTTAGCATTTGATGGAGATTCTTTAAATGTAAATTTTGGTGAAACCGGAAAATCACACAATACTTTTGTCATTTATGAACCAACAGAAACGTTGATAAGCTATGATACATTTGATAATACTGTGAGACAGGTCAAAACAAAATCAGAATTCATCAATTTTAATAATTCAGATATTCAAATATTAGACGGTATCACAGAAAAACAAAACATAGTAAAGACAAACCCAGATAGCGGAAAATTTGACAAAAACGCTAAACATAATGAAAATATGGACGATTTATATAACCATCAAACAAGAAACACTATTTTTGATGACACTAATACTCAAGACACAGAAAAAGAACAGTTATTCGAAAATATACGAGTAATTGAAGAAAAAGATACTAAAAAGAGATGCGTTAATTTTAAAAACAACACCATGCAAATTACCCTAAACTCAACTTTGAATACGCCATTAAAATCCACAACAGAAAACAAAGTTAATATGGGAAATAACGACTCGAACCAAAACGAAAATGAATTTAGGGACACAGAAGAATGTAACAACTTTGATGATATCGAAGAAGAATTGATGGAACAGAGAGAAGTAGTGCCTTTTAAAGTGATAGAAGAGTTAAATAAAGTAAAAATGTATATAAATAGAAGAACAGACAGAAATCTAAGTATTGGACATTCAAGCGACACTGGTTACAGAAGCGATTCTTCGAGAACCTCTTAGCTAAGTAAGTTACTTTAGAGTTTCTCGTTTTTAAGGTTCCGTGCAAACGGAACCATAATTATTACTAAGACTGCTGTCCATCCGTCCGTCAGTCTGTATTTTCTGAACCGTAATAGGTAGAACCTTGAAATTTTCAAAATGTGTGTATTCTTATTGTAGTCGCTAATACAACAAATAATAGTACATAATTGTTTAATAACTAAGAAAATAACTTCAAATGCAGCGGTTCAGATTCAGTAGCAAGTTTGAGATGTTTTACAACATATCTCTGGAGATACTTATATATTTATTAGATATTTTGGAAATTGAAACTTAATTTTTGTGTATTTCTGTCTACTGTGGACTGATTTTTTTTATTTTAAAGAGTCCTAAGGTGGACCACCTCGTCATAGAAAAGATAATAATACTACTACACCTCATATTGTAAATTCGTCGAAGTTGATGAGACTCTCCAGAGATAAGGACCAGAGATACCTAAACACTTCAAACCCATTTAAATCTCATCGAGATATGTTCAGTATCTCCAGAGATATGGAGATAATCACCTCAAACTTAAAATGAACTAGCGCTGCAATTGAATTACTCCGGTCTTATATTTTGTTAAACGCTCTTAAATTATTCGTTTTCTAAACTTTTTTAAATTATGTATTAGTTTCTTTAAGGGTTCCGTACGCACCTTAAAAATAATAAAAAAGATAGTTTAGAAACTAAAACAACCGACTTCAATGCCCCGCGAGTCAGTTTCAGTAGCAAGTTTGAGACGTTTATCGTCATATCTCTGAAGATACTTATCAGATCTCGATTAAATTACAATGGGACCACCCTTGGGATATCTCGTTTCCAACAAAAAATAATGATAATCGGCTCATAAACGACGAAGCTATCCGCGAACACACTTAAAAAATACTGTCAAATTGAGAAACCTCCTCATTTTTTTGAAGTCGGTTAAATAGGAACCCTTATGGCACTTTGCTATATATTATTTATTTATTTTTCAGGTAGTCTAACAACCACCAACATGCTAAACCAATCAGCACATAGTCTGTATAATTATATCTCCGAATGCCCTTTAGTAACGACCACTGAAGATATAACCAATGAAGTTTCTAAGGTAAGTATTATTTTAATTTAGTCAAGCACTTGACTCCTATCTCACCTGATGGTAAGTGATGATACGGTCTAAGATAGGTTTGTACTTGTGTTTAAATGCAATGGACTTTGGTCCAATTAACACCTATATTAAGAATACGAAAGTCAATTGATTTGTTTGGGACTTCTTCGCGGTCAAACGGCTGAACTACCACCAGGCGAGATAGTGGTCAAACGATTTAAAAACCAAAATAACCGACTTCAAATGCCGCGCTTGGCGATTTCAGTACCAAGTTTGAGGTGTTTATCTCCATATCATCGGAGATACTAAACATATCTCGATGAAATTTAAATGGGACCAACTAGGCAGTATATGCTTTAAAACAAAAAAATAATTTTTTATCGGTTCAGGCGTCTTCCAGTAATCGGTGAACATGGTTGGCTTATTTATCTGAGATGAACATACATAAAAAAAAGATTCCGACGAATTGAGAACCTCCTCCTCTTTTGTAAAGTCGATTTAAAAAAAGAACTATAAAAATAGCATAACAATCTCAGAAGATAATACCCAATAAGGTCTTAATAACATGAATCACCCCTGAAATAGTAGGTAGGTCAGCAGGTGATAGGAGCAATATATCGATGTTCCGCCTGACTTACTACCAAACAATAACTTACCACCATAAAGTTTACAACTTACCACCGTCAAGGAGAAAATCTGCCGTTATAACCTCACAGTGTTCCGGCAGCACACAGCTCTTGAGAGTCAGAGTATTCTAGGACTAGCGTGTTCACTATCTTCGACCACATAAACACTTCCCATCAGTTCCCTTAGTACGAGTTTTCATACCAAACTCGTTATGGTATATCGAACAAATTTTGTATTAAAAACAGTACAGCGCCTCTAGTGGTTACTACACTTCACTAAATTTAGACCAATCAGGGAGCCAGAATAAGTCGAAAACTATGTGAGATCTGTCAAAAGCGATAACAATTGTTTTTGTCTAATTTGGTTAATAATAATTGTTTTTGTCTCACTTATAATCACACCACCGACCTTGCTCAGCACGCATCTCCCTTTCTCCATCCAAAGGTTGACTGGAAGAAACCGCTTTTAGCGATAAGTCCGCCCATTGTACTGTAGTTTTAAGTGTTTACTGTTTCTTAAGTTAGTTTTAATTGGTGTACAATAAAGAATTTTGTATTTTATTATATTGTATTGTACAGGCGAGATGGTGTAGTCAAACGCTAGCCTATAAGATATCCTCCATCATCGATCATAACTATATCATCGGGTAAGATGAGGTCAAGCCACACCCAGTTCAGTTTAAAAAAAAAAATTGTCTAATGTTAAGGCAGTGATATTATCAGGCAAACGTCCTGTCTCTTACAGGTCTTAGGTCAACTTATAGACAAGTTACATGAAGAAGAAAACTACCCTCCGTTTTTAGATGATTTATTAAATCGTGTGCAGTCGCTACTCGGTACACTTTATGAAGAAATACAAGACAAAAATTCGGTATGAAAGATTTTGTAAAAGACCTTCAACAATTACAGATATACATACAATCACGCCTTTTTCTGAGGTAGACATAGACTACATCTTTCCCCATGCTACGATCCTGACATACCTCTTTCGCTTCTTCCACTTTCATGAGCGCCTTCATACATGCTCGCCGGTTATAGGTACTTTTGACTTGGCCTTTCTTTAAAACGTCTCCGATCTGGTCGTGATACGTTCTCCTAGGTCGGCCTCTACCGCCTGCCCCATTCACACTCGTCTCATAAATCTGTTTCGTCAGTCTTCCTTCATCCATCTTCTCTAGATGTCCAAGCCATCTAAGCATTCCTTTCTCTACATTTATAACCCTTTAATAATTTTTTCTTAAATTCATCATCATCAGCCGGTGTCAGTCCACTGCTGGACATAGGCCTCTCGCAATATACGCCACTGAGCCCGATCTTCGGCTCTTCTTTTCCAGTCACTGCCCACCGCTTTGCGTATGTCGTCGTTCCACCTGGTCACAGGACGTTCTACGCTACTTTTGCCGATTCGCGATCTCCACTCTAGGACAAGTCTACCCCAACGGTTATCAGTCCTGCGGCAGATATGACCAGCCCACTGCCACTTCAGCTTGCTAATCCGCTGAGCTATGTCGATCACTTTAGTTCTCTGGCGAATTACTTCGTTCCGGATTCGATCCCGCAGAGAAACACCGAGCATAGATCTCTCCATAGCTCGCTGAGCGACTTTTAACTGGTGGACCAGTCGGACTGTGAGTGTCCACGTCTCGGCTCCGTATGTCATCACAGGTAGGACGCACTGGTTAAAGACTTTTGTCTTTAGACACTGCGGTATAGGCGACGAGACGAAGTTTTCCGAATGCCGCCCAGCCTGGCTTCTTAAATTACATGATAATTATATTTCTTACTAGCTTCGCCCCGCGGCCTTGCCCGCGTTTAATCCTGGCTATAAAAGTTCCTCTTGAATCACTCTATCTATTGCTGAAAACTGCATTAAAATCTGTTGCGTAGTTTAAAAGAGACCTAAGCGTACAGACAACGGAGGCAACATTGTTTTATAAAGTAACTAGCAGCCCGCCCCGGATTCGCACGGGTAGAACATATATGCAACATATATACAACATTTGCATCAGTTTGTTGCATCGAATATAAAATATTAACATATTTTACAATCATCGTCATATTTCAACCAATTTACACAAAACCTTAACGAATTATGCATTTAAAAAATTTCTTGAATTGTAATGAACTAGTTTATTTATTGACATTATGTAAAAAGTTTAGATATTGACATTAATTAAGTTAAGCGTTTTTATCATTTTGACATTCCCCACATATTTAAATTTAAAAAAATATTGACCTTAATTATTTAGTAAATTTAATTGTTTAAAGATTAACGACTTCTCTTTTTATTAATTTTATGTGCCTATATTATTGAAGTTATACTTCTTTTGGCGCGATAGAGAAAAATGATGAGAGTGAATTTTTACGATGCGCGCGCACATCGACCCCTAAATTTAACATCGTGAAGTTAGTTCTAGGTGGCATGACTATGTTCAAGTTGTATATGTCATATTTAACGTAATATTTTTACGTTAATAAAACCTTTTTTATTTAAATAAAAGCTTTTTGATTAATTTTAATATTTATCGTTAATCACTACTGCATTTTAGTTATTTTTTTTTCCATACGCCATAAAAGTATAACTTCTAACGCGTGTACATAAGTACACACACTCTTTTTAGGGTTCCGAACCCAAAGGGTACCAACGGAACCCTATTACTGAGACTCCGCTGTCCGTCTGTCTGTCTGTCTGTCCGTCTGTCACCAGGCATGAACTGTGATAGTTAGACGGTTGAAATTTTCACAGATGATGTATTTCTGTTGCCGCTATAACAACAAATACTAAGAACAGAACAAAGTTAAAAATTAAAGAAAAGTTTAAAAAAAGTTTTTTACGATAGCGCAGCGCCACCTATCTAGTTGCTAAGATGGCGCTATCGTCTTTACCTTAATCTGAATCTCGGAAGCGGCTCCAACAATTAAATAAAATTTAGTTCACCTACAGGCGATTTCGGGGGCGATAAATCGATCTAGCTAGGAGTCATTTTCAGAAAATGTTGTTTTATTCGTGTTTTCAATAATCAACTTTATTGATAATCAACTTAAAATATGACTCTTCCCGACATCTATTGGCGAGTAGAAGTACTGTATCAGTAAAGCAGTTAGTTGCTCTCAATTTAAAAAAATAGTATTATTATTCGTCAATAGATGTCGGGAAGAGTCATATTTGTCTGATTAAGCGGCAAAAAATACCGAGCAAAGCTCGGTCAAACAGATATTTAATCATAGTAATTACTACAATTACTATTACTACTATATAATACTCTTCTACCTTTGTGTTGACGTTTACTTAGTTGGTGTTAGAAGTTCGTTAGAAACTCGATAGATGGCGTTCGGAACCCTCCGTGTGCGGGACAAAATCTGACTCGCACTTGGCCAGTTTTATTTATATTGCATGCCATTTAGTAAATACAGCTGCACGTTGTACAATTTTTATAAAGACCATATTTTGACCTGTATTCGCAATTAAAGATATACATAAATAAATAAAAACCTTCCTCATAAACACTGCATGATAATCCGTTCAGTAGCTTTTGAGATTATTGCGAACAGACAGACGCAGTGCTTTACAATATGTGGTGCAGATGGTATTAGTTTCAGGCTTCCTGATAAACTTAATTGACATATAATGCCATATATATATATATATAAAATAGTTGTACTTTATCTGACAGATGCGATCATAAGTTATTAAGAACGCATCTGTCAGATAAAGTACTACTCACTGTACTGTAAGTACTGTCAGTCACCGGATTAACTTGTTGTAGTAAGTAAGTAGACACTCAGCTGATTATTTTTTTAATACCACTATCTCGTATGGTGGCAAGCGATGATGTGGTCGAAGATGATGAACTCATCTATATTCACCATGCGCACAGCGAAGGAATGTCATTCCCTGCCAGAGTCTGTGTTTCCTGTTAACTACAATTCAGGGGTCTTTAAATCGCGAGTGAACAGGTATCTTCTAGGCAAGCGTGCTACATCGTCGATCACATCTTTACTTAACATCCGGTGAGATAGTGGTCAAACGCTTGCTTATTCTGTAAAAATGCCTTTTTATTTCACAATAAGCGGCAGTAGTCCAATGGCAAAGGCGTCGGCCTGGCGATCAAGAGGTCGTGAGTTCGATCCCCACCCATTTCACTATTGACGTGAACCCACTCCAGACACAAACATATTTAGCTTAGTTGGAGGTTTACAAGACTACTAGTAATATGCTACCCACATTGCTAGTAAGCTTTTATTTAAAAAAAAAACTAATTATATTAAATTTTTTCAGCTCTTTAACAAAGACGAAATAATTCAACGAATCCTACTCTTCAATAAATCAACGCACATACAAAATTATACTGTAGAAAAAATCACATTAATTCTCGAAAACTTACATTCAGAATTAACTAAAAACCAAACTTATGAAATCAAAAACATATTCCAAATAGAAAATTCGTGCTACATATTTCATTTACTAGAAATATTACTAGAAAACTATAAAAAAGTTGACGTTTCGAGCCAAAATTTGAGTCAAAATTCTCAAAGCGATAGATCATTAAAGAAAAGTAACGTAGTTGATATTTGGAGGAGAAAATGGAATCCGAATTTTAAAGAAACTTTGAATGAAGGTAGTTCGCAAAAACAATGCGTTTTGACTACCTGCAGTGCGGTTTTAAATAAATTGGTTGTAGATTGCATGGCGGGCTACAGTTTGATATCTTTTTATGCTTTGAAGTGCTTCAATGTAATGCAAACGTGATTTTAAATATTTTAGTGACTAATTTTGAGTTCGTCAGCCTAGTGGTTTGAATAAAACGGTGACTTTGTTTTAGGCGCTTTACAGACGGAGCAATTTGATCCCTGAGTTAGACGTCTAGATTTTTTTTCCTATAATGTATTTAATTTTTGTTGATTATAAAAAACAGCACAAACATACAAAGCCACTGTAGCTGAGAGTTTCAGTGCGAGATAAACAAAAACAAAACCACCAAATTCTCCTTTCCTTATCGGCTACGTAGAGACTGCGGCAACCGTAAAAAAAATTTTTAAAACTTGACAATTACAACAGTTAATGTGTTTTTTATAGTACAAGGAATCAGGATAAGCAAAACGCTCACCTGATGGTAAGCGAGCAATCTACATAGAGTCTGTGCAAAACGAGAACCGTCGTAGAAATTGAAGGCGCGCGTGTTGATGATTCTATATTTACTGTTTTTTGCGTTGAAAACATTGCTTTATCATTGTCAATACGACTAAAAACGTTTGATTCTTTGCCTTTCTACTTCCTTCCTTGCCTTTGAACGTTAGTTCATTGTTAACACACGACGGTTCTCTTTTTGCACAGACTTGTTGATAAAATATAAAGTGTTGTAAAACTTAAAGAAACATAATATTTTGATAAAAGTTATATAGGCTCTGTAATTTCACAATTTAAAATAAAATATTCACTTTATTTATTAAATTGCAAAACAAAATATTTTGAAATTAAAATATAACTGAAATAACTACAAATTAAGGTATGTCCCTGTAGTAAAGTGCCAAGAACGCTGGCTGCATTCCCGCGTTGAATCGCTAAAGAGACTTTTTGTGCTAGGAAGTGCCAGCCCTTTTGTCACGGGTGGCATCGACAACGCGTGGAGCAATTTTCTAAACGAAATTGGACAAATCAGATTGCTTCGTCTGCAAAGTGCATAAAGGTTAAACTGTGTAGTTGATCTTAAAAAAAGTTAGAATTATTAGCGTATCTAGACTGTAACTATTTGTTCCTCTCTTAGTATTAACTAAAAAGCTCTCTGTAAATATTAAATAGATGAATAATAAATTGTAATAAAATTTAACAAGTTTTTTATTTCATTTACAACCTCATATTAAATATTATAACATTTTCAACATAATTTATTTTATACGTTATTAGATTTTCTTAAAACGTTTTAGGCGGTCATTTTTTATGATGGTAAATGACGATGCGGTCTAAAATGGAATCGCATTTGTCTGGAGAGATACGAATGGAATGGATGGTTGGAAGACAGTAATGAGACGAGGCCTTGGACAACTGTGGGTTCCCAATCCCATGGGTGGTAGGAGCAATATATCGATATTCTACCTGACTTGCTACCAAATAGTAGCTTAAATCAAGAGATAGATAATAGATATATAGATATATATATATATAGATAGATAGATAATGATCAAGGAGAGAATCTGCCGCCATAACCTTACGTAGTTCTGGCAGCACACAGCCCTTGAGAGTCAGAATATTCTTGGCCTAGCGTGTTCACCATCTTTAACCACATCATCGCTTACCACCAGGTGAGATAGTGGTCAAACGCTAGCTTATCAGATATGTAAAAAAAGTTGTGGTATAGACGAGTGATTGTTCTTCTTTAGTTTCTATAATGGATGAAATTTATCTTCGATGTAAGTCGCAATTTCTTCCATTTTGTCTTTTTCACAAACGTTCTTCAAATGCCTTTTCAAAATGCCGGTGCTCTGAAAATAATAATAGAATAACTTAAGATCGTTTAAAAAACTAAGAGAACCGACTTCAAGTGTCGCGCTAGTCAAAGCAGCTAGAATCATATCATCATGTCAATTAAATGCATCGTAATACGAATGCTGATATATTAAAAACGGCTCGACCGATTTCGTTAACATTTAAATGGAACACTTTTGAAACAAAAAATAAATTCTAAATCGGTTCAAGAATCTTTGAGTAATCGGTGTATATCGTTTAAAATCTAAAAATAATAGTTTAAAAAAACTAAAAAAATACGCTTTTATAGAAAATCCAACTAAAAAATATAAAATAAATTTTAATAAATTTGAATTAAAAATAGTGTAAGAAAAAATGATTTTATTGTAAAAAAAAAGCGTGGGGTGCATGGTATATAAATATTAAAAATAATAAGTAATATCCGCGTTAATTCATAATCATAATCATAATCATAATCGTAATCGTAATCGTAATCGTAATCGTAATCGTAGTCGTAATCGTAGTCGTAGTCGTAGTCGTAGTCGTAGTCGTGGTCGTGGTCGTGGTCGTGGTCGTGGTCGTGGTCGTGGTCGTGGTCGTGTTCGTGGTCGTAGTCGTGGTCGTGGTCGTGGTCGTGGTCGTGGTCGTGGTCGTGGTCGTGGTCGTGGTCGTGGTCGTGGTCGTGGTCGTGGTCGTGGTCGTGGTCGTGGTCGTGGTCGTGGTCGTGGTCGTGGTCGTGGTCGAGGTCGTGGTCGTGGTCGTGGTCGTGGTCGTGGTCGTGGTCGTGGTCGTGGTCGAGGTCGTAGTCGTAGTCGTGGTCGTGGTCGTGGTCGTGGTCGTGGTCGTGGTCGTGGTCGTGGTCGTGGTCATGGTCTAGGTCATGGTCATGGTCATAGTCATAGTCATCGTTCGTGGTCGTGGTCGTGGTCGTGGTCGTGGTCGTGGTCGTGGTCCCGTGGTCGTGGTCGTGGTCATGGTCATGGTCATGGTCATGGTCATGGTCATGGTCATGGTCATGGTCATGGTCATGGTCATGGTCATGGTCATGGTCATGGTCATGGTCATGGTCATGGTCATGGTCATGGTCATGGTCATGGTCATGGTTATGGTCATGGTCATGGTCATGGTCATGGTCATGGTCATGGTCATGGTCATGGTCATGGTCATGGTCATGGTCATGGTCATGGTCATGGTCATGGTCATGGTCATGGTCATGGTGTAAATCCGTGTTTTTCAACCTTTTTAAGGACGTCACCTCCTTAGTTTGAAAAAAAATTCGCGATCCCCTACTTTCCCCTGTTTATAATCTGTATTTTTAATTTTTAGGGTTCCGTACCCAAAGGGTAAAACGGGACCCTATTACTAAGACTCCGCTGTCCGTCTGTCTGTCTGTCTGTCTGTCTGTCTGTCTGTCTGTCTGTCTGTCCGTCTGTCACCAGGCTATAGCTCATTAACCGTGATAGTTAGACAGTTGAAATTTTCACATATGGTGTATTTCTGTTGCCGCTAAAACAACAAATACTAAAAACAAAATAAAGTTAAAAATTAAAGGGGGTCCCCATACAAATAACGTGTTTTTAAACATCATCTATCTAATTAGTTTCGGTAAAATGACATAGATGGCGCTAGTAAACGAGCCCCGTCTTTCTAGATCGCGACCAAACCAAATATTCTTGGTAATATTAATTAATCAAATATTTGAGATTGAAACTCTGTTATGTTTCGTATTGTACGGAACCCTCCCTAAGTGTGCGATAAGAGACGATATGCTGACTCGCACTTGGCCAGTTTTATTAATTATATTAAAAATACCAAATACAATTTAAAAAAAAATACATTTTCAAACTTTGTTTTTTTTTTCTTTTACTGAGGCTTCGCGACCTCCTTACAGAGGCTTTGCGGTCCCACGTTTAAAAACACTGGTGTAAATCTTTGAATTATCTAAGAAAATGTCGATAAATTGAACAATGGGACCAAACGGGGAGTACCTATACTCTTGAACAAAAAAATAATATATCAAATTAACACCAATATCCTAAATGCAAAAGTCAGTTTGTATATATTTGTTTGTTTGGGACGTTTTCACGTTCAAACGGCAGTGCCGATTTACTCTCACTCTACATCGCGAATTAAGCAAATTGCGATGGCAAAAACGACGATTTAGCATTCAGCATTTGTTGTAGACCCTACAGCGTCTTTGCCAAAATGACGATGTAAGTGAGAGATATACTTGCCGTTAATGTGGATGCCGCAATCTTTCCAGTCCAGCATCTTCAACATGTCCTCTAAGGCGTTAGTCAACAGTTTCGGGGATATGACGTCCCCCTGTCTCACTCCTCGACGCAGGTGGATATGTTTAGTACGCTGGTTCTGTACTTGTACCCTTATCGTTGCGGCAATATACAGACATCACATCACTTCGATATATCGCCAGTCGACTTGGCAGCGCTGCAAGGACTCCAGAACGGACAAGGTTTCGATTGAGTCGAAGACCTCATAGTCCACAAATGCTAAGCACAGGGGGAAATTTGTACTCTTCGGTCTTCTGTACAATCAACCGCACCGAGAGGATATGATCTATGGTGCCTATGGGGTAAATTCTTGAGCCATTCCATTCTTTTTTTTTTTTTTGAGCTATTTAACCTCTGGAATGCTTTGTCAAGTATATTTGCGAACAACTCTGAACGCTTAGTCAAGTATAACTACTTAAGTTAAGAGTAGTTCGCAAATACACTTGACAAAGCATTCCAGAGGTTATGGGCCATCACGATCTCATCTCGGCTGACTTCGGATAGGTCTTCTGTGTAGTGGCGGGTTAAGGTGGCTCAACAATCCTCAGTATCGGGTACGGGCCTTAAAGCATGCGATGCGTAGAGTTTGCTGTTGAAGTCTTCAACTTCCGACAGAATCTCCGACTTAGATGCGATGACGTTCCCCGTTGACGTTGTCAGCTTTGTGAGGTGGCTCACCGGATTAATCAGAGTTTACGTGGTACCAACTTCTTGGTTTTATTGCGCACTTGGTTATTTGACAAAGCTGACAGTCGATTTGTTCGTCTCTCCTCCATTAGTGTTTCTACTGAAAGTTCGTCTTCGTAACTTCTTCTATCGAGTTTCTGATCCACGTCATCTGTGTTTTCAAAGGCAGCGAAAGGGTAGTAAAGGAAATAACTTTCTAAATAGAAAGACATTAAACCAAACTCTAGTATATCTATGTAATCGTGTTATCAGTTCAGACGCACGTCGCAAACTGGCGTATTTACAACTGCAAATGTCCTGCTCGCACGTCTCTGCGGTAGGTAATATTAAGAATCTCACGCCGCGCTAAATGTGCGCCGGCGCGGCGCTCATGTCTTATGTGGAATGATCTGCCCGCCGCCATCTTCCCATATAAGTTCCCAAATATTTGGATAATTACCTCACTACTAAACTAACAACAAAATAAAATAAACATAACTCTTCAAAAACTTTCTCCTTTCTTCTTTTTCTGTCGGTTAAAGCATATAATGTCGTTAATATATTATTATTATTCGCACTAACGACAAATCCCAGGGCCAAACATTCAAATTAGTAGGAAATTATTTACGAAAAGAATGTTTTACGCATGGGCAACTTTACGTTGCCCTATCACGGGTCGGGGCTCCCGACCATCAGTATATTTTGTTACCTGAAAATAATTTAACGTCAAATGTTGTTTATAGAGAAGCTCTACAATAATCGCTTTAGTTATCTATCCTAAAACAACGGGTTTCACTCCGGGACTGCCGCAGAAGTGAAAACTTAGTATTAATTACGTTTAAATATTTTCATCATTAAAAACTTTAACATCCTCATAAAGACAATCTATGCAGCCTGCGGATAATGACTGCGTCGTCGATGTTAGTGTCGGTGTCCGTGAATTGACCTGGGAATCATTTTGCTGACCGTGTCTTTCCTGGGAAGGCTTTTTGCAGCGGTAACCGACATCCACGCGGGCGGAGCCGCGGCCGACCGCTATGTTAGCTAAAGATGGGCTAACAAAAAATATTGTTCACACTATTGTTATAGCGTAAGAGACTGATATTGTTTGTTAGTGTTACTGTCGTAATTAATTAGTTATATGTAATTTTAAGAAATAACCTACACTAACTTTAAATAAAAATGTTTGGCGTTTGTTTTTTTATATTCTCTCATCGTTCACAGCGCTCCATACCTATTTCACGCATGTATATGCGTGAAATAGGTATGGAGCGCTCTGCAAGTTCTACGAAAATATTATTATAAGCTTAGCTATGCTGTAGATCCCCACCGATCACAATCAATTTGAAGTCAATAAAGTATAATAATATGATCTATTGTATAAAATAATATTCATCTATATATATAATAATATAATATTTTAAACCACCCCGACTGATCTATGTATAATCTTTTCATTAAAAGCATTCCAATGACACTAAACACGACATTTAAAATCTGAGCTGTAAGTTGGTGAGGATTTGAGTATTCTGTAGAGTCCAGGAGATGTCCCAGCATCAGGTCAATATTCCATGTTCTTACAATATCGTTGCAGAAGAAGATTTTTGAATTGATCAGACCTATGAAAGTTGATTTCATAGCGCAATTAACTAGAAAAAAGCTCATAGTGTTATTACGATTGAACGAATTTTCATAAATCAAAGTTAAGAACACTCTTAATCAAGATATCTATCAAACAAAAAAAAACTAACAATAATAAAATCAAAATCGGTTCATCCGGTTAGGTGCTAAGATGCTACAGACAGACACACAGATACACACGTTAAACGTATATTACCCCTACATTTTGCGTCGGGGAACGCCGTAAGGTTACGGCGGCAGATGTTCTCCTTGGTGGTAAGCTACTTTTTGGTAGATTTAATGATCCCACTACCACTGTACGAAAACTCATGATTCATGAATGCACATAAAACATTCATTGGTAGGTATATAGCTATGATTAGAACCAACGACCGTCGGGTCAGAATCAGGGCAACTATCCTTAACGCCAAAGGGCCGTCCAATATCATTACGTAAATTTTATAAAACAAAGTTCATCACTGCGTCTGTCTGTCTGTTCGCAATAATCTCAATAGCTACTGGGGCCTTATTCAGTATGACAAATGAGATAACGCGTTCCTTAACGCGCCACGTCACGTTATTGAAAAATAGTATTCCTATATGCCACACTATAGGTAAATTATACAAAACGCGCGCGTTACACGTCCTCATATGTCACGATATTTTGACAGCTCAAAACGCGCTCATAACCTTACCCTACCGCGTTTTAATTGGCATAGAGAATACCATAACGCGAAGATAACGTAACACGGCAAGGTAAGACTTTAAAATGGTCATACTGAATAAGGCCCCTGAACGGATTATCATGCGGTTTTCACCAATAGCCAGAGTGTTTATGAGGAAGGTTTAGGTGCATAATTCGTTAAGGTTTTGTGTAAATTGGATGAAATATGACGATGATTGTTAAATATGTTCATATTTTATATTCGATGCAACAAACTGATGCAAATTTTGTAGGCATATATGTTCTACCCGTGCGAAGCCGGGGCGGGCTGCTAGTCTACCATAAACTTAATATGTCTGGAGCTAAATATTTACTTGGAACCACGTCCAAAACTACCTGCCTATACTTTAGCTTTTTTGGTAGGACTTATTAATAAAACAGAAAAGTCAGGACATCACGCAGAAATCATTTTATTTGTACCTTCATCATTATAACATTTTATGTACCATATGGAGACTCAAGACCATTACGATAGACAATATCGTTAAGGATACTTTTAGAACAAACAGAACGGTAATATATACCAATAACAATTTAATGTTACATCATCAGGTTTTATAACAACTTTCAACAAGACATTACATATGAAAATCTATACCAATTTACACAATTTATACAAAATATTATGGGGTTTTCCTCAAAAGGTATCCACCACCTCTCATAGCCTTTCCTTACCACCCTCAACGAAGCTAAAACACTTAATCATCATCTTTTGTAGGTGAAACCATCATTATTATAAACATATCCACATTCTAGCCACAATTATTCAATACATTATGTAATTCAAATACTTAGCTTCATTGATTTGGACAGCACTTCGTCGTCTGAACGATATTCTCGACAGAGAAAAGGTAACGATGTTAGCCCGAAGGCTGCTGGAGCAAAAGTGTCTCAAGCTCAACAAACATTTCTACCGCTTTTATAAAGCGTCAGTCTAACAGAAAACCAAGATGGCGGCTCTGACACATCTTGTAAGGTTTGGACTACCCTCAAATGTATCGATCACAGTATAAACACCCTTCATTGAGGCAATATTAATAATTTATAAATTAAATCATCATCAAACATTGGAAATATGTCGCATATCGGTATGTACTATGAAAATATCTAACACGCGCATGACAGTCAGTATGCTACACACAAAGTACTTTTTATACGGGGAAATGCTACATCCAGCGCCACGGCCTTGAGCTGACGTACAGCCGGGATGGATCGTGAATAAGGCGCTTTACAAAATAATCATATAAGTCAATGTCATTATATAAAAGTAGCTGTCAGTTCATTGTCATTTTTGTTATGGGAATTGTCGATTGTGGATCACATAACGTAGTGGTTATATTCTCTTTGGATCACATATAGTAAGCAAAGAGAATATAATACATAGTAAGCTGCGTTCACGACCTACGCTCGGAGTGCACCCATACGCTCTAACCCCGTTTACGACCTCAGAGCGTCACATTCGCTATCGGAGTTAGAGAGAGAGGTTAGAGCGTTTGGTTGCACAGGTTGCACTCCGAGAAACCCCCCTCTGTAGTCTGTGCACTAGCCTTGTTCCTGCTCGGTCATTAAAAAGATCGCTCCGAACTAGTACATTCTTTCAGCTGGGGCTGATTACGAAACCCATTGAATGAAGGAAGTGAACGAAATGATGGGGACGCAGCTATGTAGGCTCTATAGCTCCGTCCCCGTCATTTAGTTCATTTCGTTCATTCAATGGTTTTCGTGATACGAGTGCTGTACTAGTTCGGACTTCTAGTACTATTAGTACAGTAGGTCATAATTACTCAAATAAAAATAGTCCCTATTACTGTTACCACAATGTTCAAAATAGCTGTTAAAAATAGCATAGAGTGCATCTCACTCGTTCGTTCACTAGTTACGCTAACCCATTCGTTCATCGTCCTTTTCATTCCGTGAGCATGAGCAATTGAATCACAGATAATAATTGCGAACGAAGTACTAAATGTACTATGTACTAGTAGACTTACGGAATAGTTCCTTCTAGTTCAGTGTCAAGAATTCTTTCATATTAGTACATTTAGTACTTAGTACATGAACTACACAAGGCTACTGTCATAGGTCGTGAACGCAGCCCTGGCCCCTGTGTTGTGGATCGGACTAATATACAGTTATCTGTGGTTGTGGATGGATTTCGGAAATTCGGATTAGAAAAAAAGCGCGGGAAACTCTCCAACTTGGCGGGCGTGTTTTAAATTTGTGAAATTGGAAATAATATTTTACCTTGTAAATATTGGTCAGGAGAGTTGAAACTGTGAATCGTTTTAATTTTTATTGTATATAGTTTAATTAGTTGCTTGAATTATCTGTCGGTAAGCACTTTTTCTTGGTTTTTTTCTACGATGGAGGAGCCCCCCGACCCCGGGGGCTCTGTTCCTCCTGTGGGCAATGATATCACTATTGAGACTACTATCGCATCTACTTCTTCATTGGTAATGATAAATTCAACTGCACCTATGTCTGCATCTAATGAGTCTGGTATGGAGACCGATGGCTCCGTGGGATGGAATAGAGCCTTAAAACGATCTCGACCTAGCAAGATGTGCCGGCACTGTAATAAGCGTAGACGTAAACGTAATTCGGTGTCAGAACCACAGGAAAATGACTGCGTTTGTAATACAACGGAAATAATTGCCGAGACACCTATGATAAAGAAACAATTGGACAAAAAATCAGCTTCAACTCCTGTTTCCACAAATGATAATACACATCCTCGTCCCTCACCAATCGGTAGGGAATTTTACGAATCTACAGATGTAGCACCATACCTAGTTCACATTCAAAGGGAGTCTAATCCTGACGACAACACTGTTTTACATCCCATCGCGTTCGGTAAATTATTACAGAAGCAACAATGTACAAATATTGTAAATGGTAGTTTAAAACGCATAGGCAGAAACAAAATAGCTCTTGCTTTCACGCACTTTGATGCTGCAAACACATTCCTGCGCCACGACAGTTTGCCTAAAAATAAGTTAAAAGCATTCATACCAACATTCAATTTGACGCGCATGGGCCTTATACGAGGTGTACCAGCTGAGTGGTCCCCGGAAGAGGTTACCGAAAATATCAATGTTCCCGTAGGATGTGGTAAAATTATTAAGATTAGACGTCTGAATTATAAGACAACTGTCAATGGGTCCCCAGTCTGGAAGCCATCTCAAACAGTAGTAATCACGTTTGATGCGCAGGTTCTGCCTAAGCGCATTTTCATGTGTTTCAATGCACTGCCGGTAGAACTTTATACTTATCCAACAATACAATGCTACAACTGCTGCCGTTTTGGCCATACTAAAATGCAGTGCAGGTCTAAACCTCGCTGCTTTAAGTGCGGTCAAGATCATACTGCGGATAGTTGTAGCATTGAAGAGGATTGTTCTTCATGTTGCCTCTGTTCAGGCTCGCACTTTGCTACTAGCAAGTCTTGTCCTGAGCTCGATCGACAAAAGCCCCCTAAAGGGTATGACCAAGCGGCTCACCAACAACTCATAAAAGACTATGATATGCCACCTCCTGCCAATGGTTGTGCGTTGAAAGCACAAAGTAGTACTGACACTGAACAGCAATCTTTGACAAACATTATTGTCGCTTTAATTACCACATTATCTCAGACCAACCTATTGAAACCGGACAACGCTGTCTGAATAAATTGAATAATTGAATTACTAAAAAAAATCATACAGATCCATAATGGATCTAAGCCCTCAAATGAACACGAACTGTAATCGTATTTCGGGTCTCCACTGCATCGCACCAATTGTGTGATGATGCAGTGGAACTGCCGAAGTGCGATTAGTAAAAAACACGAAATCATTTACCTTGTAAATAAATTTAACCCTTCGATTATTGCCTTAGCAGAGACTTGGCTTAAACCAGGCTCTGTTTTCAAATTAAATAGTTACTCTTGCTATCGACAAGATAGGACTGACGGATATGGCGGTGTAGCCATACTCTTTAAAAGTAATCTTTTCCATAAACCAATCTCTCTGCCACATCATGATGATTATAGTGCTTCTGCCGTATTAGTAAATGGCATTTGCCATGTTTCTTTATATATTCCGCGACCTTCATCAAATATATTAAATCATTTTGATTCTCTGCTATCATTGCTTCCTAAACCGTTTGTTATTTTAGGGGATTTCAATATTCAGCATCAGTCCTGGGGGAGTTCTGTTTCTAGTGGTTATGGTGAAGATTTGATAGATATTATAGACAACCATAACTTATGTTTACTAAACACCGGTGCCGCTACACGGCGCACTAACCCTAATGAAAATGTTAGTGCCATTGATTTAACAATTTGTACTCCAGATTTAGCAACGCAATTTTCTTGGAGTACCCTTTTATCAACTTTTGGTAGTGACCATTTCCCAATCATTATTTCCAGTTTAAAGAAAACTCCACCAATGACCGTTCAAAAACCTCGTCTCAAATATAAAATAAACGATAAGCATTGGGATACATTTAAATCATGTGTAGAAAACAAATGCTTGAATCTGCCGTCTATTACCTCAAATAACAGTAGTATTTGCTCTGAGGCTTTATCAAAAGCAATCTTGTCAGCGGCTGATGACATTTTACACTGAAAAATGCAGCCATTGGTAAAATACCTTCTCCTCCATGGTGGGACAGTGAGTGTACTGGTGCCGCGAATAAACGAAAATTAGCTGAAATTGTATATAATGATGATATGACAAAAGACAATTATAAAACCTTTATAAAAACAATAGAAGAATCTAAAAAGCTCTTTAAGAAAAAAAAGTTTTTAAGTTGGAGAAATTTCTGTGTGTCTATTTCTCCAAACACACACCCATCTATTGTTTGGAACAACATTAGGCGCTTCAAGTCTGGAATGTCTAATACTAACAGCTGCATTCTCCCTCGATCATTGTGTGATTTGTATCTAAGTAAGCTTGCGCCCCCATACGTTGCTCCTTCCTTACAATCATTAATTATGCCTATCCCATCTCATACACAAAATCATAATTCGGCCATTTCTTTAATGGAACTTAAAGGGGTTCTTTCGAACTTACGTGATTCAGCTCCAGGGGAAGACGGTATACCATATTCGTTCTTGCGCAATTTAGGAGATCAAACACTTATGTACTACCTTAATTTAATAAATTCTGTAATGATGTCTAACAATGTTCCAAATGCCTGGAAATCACAAATTATTTTGCCAATTTTAAAACCAGACAAATCACCGGCACTCATAGCATCATACCGACCTATAGCGCTCTCTTCAGTCATAGCGAAAATTGCAGAGCACCTCATTAAAAATCGTTTAGAATGGTTTATAGAGAGTCATGCTATTCTGTCTGAATCACAATATGGTTTCCGTAAAGGAAGAAGCACTTTAGACAGCTTAAGCATTTTCGTAACAGATATTCGCATGGCATTCTCCCGTAAAGAATCTGTTGTTGCAGCTTTTCTCGATGTTAATTCTGCGTATGATAGCGTACTATTACCAATTTTGACCGCTAAATTACAATCTGTAAATGTTCCATCAACACTTTCAAATTTTATTATAAACATGCTTTACGGTAGATCAGTTAAGTTAGACAACTACATTGAAATAAGATATGTTTGGAAAGGCCTTCCACAAGGATCCGTCATCAGCCCTTTGCTTTATAATATATACACATACGATCTTGATAGAACTATAGATAGCCCTGTAAAAATCCTTCAATATGCCGATGACCTGCTCATTTATTGTGCTGATAGCTCCATTGATAAAGGCAGTTTGCTCATTTCATCTGCTTTGAATAATTTGAAATTGTAGATATATGTTAATAGCTATTGGGATGGATGGCATCAAATTTACAAAGATGCATCGAAGCATAATCCTTCTGATTGTGTCGGTGTTGGAGTATACCATCCACAATTCAAGATAGTACAAAAAATTAAATTTCCACCCGAAACATCTGTATTTACTGCTGAATGTTTTGGAATATTAAAAGCACTAGAATATATTATTTTGATGAAACTCCCCAAAACAATTATCTTCTGTGATTCTCTTAGTGCCCTACAGTCGCTTTCAAAATTTCCATTTAAATCACAAGTGTAGCAACAACAATCGGCAAGCGCGCGCTCGCGCGCCCCGCTCCAACGTCCGACGTCACCTGGGCACACCCATCGCACCGCGCCCCCCCGCCGTATGATATATAAGCGCGCGCCCACCCGTCCTCCAGTTAGTCGCAGTCTGCCGCGCGCATCCATCGCAACCCGCAACGGGTCAGATGACTGTGTGAGACAGGCGACCTTACTCCCTCCTAGTGCGTGATTCGTGTCCGTACGGTGCATCATTCTCGAACACCTCTCGGTCCGCTTCGCCACTAGTTGAGAGTTACTTACTCGTAGCTCTAAGGCTGAACTGTAGATTCTTATAGAAGTAAACGGAAGATTATTTGTAACCGGCGTTTATTTTATCAAGCCCCCTTGAAGAGATAGCTTAGGTTACAAAACTGGCGCTCAACGTTAAGGCCCGGAAGAAGAGAAGCCCGAAAAGCAAAAGAGATATCAAGAAGAAAATGAGCTGACGGAAGTTTTTGTGGCTAGGAAGAGAGCGCTATTCGCACAACTGCCTGGACCAGCACACGTCGAATCGCAGCAACTCGACATGGTCTACGGAGGATTATGTCGCAAGATCCGAGAGAAGATGCCACGCGACTCAATTGTCAACTTCGACGCATTGCTCAATACTGCCAGAGGCATAGAACAGTTGCTCACCGAACGACAACCAGAAATTGACGTAAAAGGAAAAGACACTTCTGCAGGAAACAGAAAGGCAAGATGTGGTTACTGCCGTTACCCAGGACATACCATAGAGACGTGCAGAAAGAAGGCCAGAGAAGAAGGCACAGCTATGGGTAGTGGAACGGGGACTTCAGCGACGGTTACGAGCAAACCAGCGGTCTCCGCAACTGCAACGCAAGCCCCTTCACCATCGCAACCCAAGTTTGCTTGTTATGGATGTGGTATGCCAGGGGTAGTTCGATCAAAATGTCCTACGTGCAGTAAGAAGCCACGGAACAGCCCAGAGAATCAAGAAGTAGGCTTCTGCTCCATCGACGTCAAGATGGACACTCGTCCCAGGCCAATTATTGGAATTGGTGTAGGCAAAGTCACCGGAACGGCATACATTGACTGTTGTGCCAAAACAAGTGTCGCATCCTATGGCCTTTATCAATGTCTTGCTGAATTAGGCTACCGTTTTGGACAAAGACAATTGACGGTGACTATGGCAGATGGAGAGAGGACAAAACGAAAAGTGTTAACTGTGCGGGCACCAATTAGCCTGTGTAACCGAATTGTGCCCACAACATTTATCATATTCCCGGAGTCACGAGAATCACGCACGCTATTGGGAGTCGGATTTCTTCAGGATGCCGAAATGGTTTTGAATATCCCACAAAATGACGTGGCACTTTGTTGGGGAGCCGGATATGGTCTATGAACTGCAGGAAGAAGACGCCACAGAAACATCACTGGCGCATGTAGAAACGACGCCAAGACCGACCCCGACAAGCTCTCCTCTACGAAGCTGGTTGAAAGACGTCCAGGCAATGCCAGACATGATATCCCCTCTAGCTTCTTCAGACACGTGCGATACCCTAGAGGGTGAGATATTGGAAGGCACCATAGTTGAGCCAGCCTTACCCAAATCAAGCTCATGTGCTGTAATAGACTGCCACAAACCAAAAGGGAACGTAGAGCCAGCACTACCCGAGTCAAGTGCTTGTGCTGGAAGACTATATCGCATGATACCGATAGACGTTACGCCACCACCATCAAAACTAACGCGAACATTATTCGATGGGTACTCACCTAGTTTCGTCGATTATATGTACAGGGACGCCCAAGTTGCTACGTACGAAACTGAGGTTCGCTTCTCACCGCATTCCAGGAAACTGTTTCCTAGTGATAACGAAAATGAGGACGATGTGGAGATATGCGCAGTGTCAATAGAAGAAGTGACCTCGGAAGTTTTGGACTCGTTGCAGAAGACGCAGTTGATGGAGGTGTTATGGCAGAATCAACATACGTTTGGTGATAGTAACACCCCAACCAGTCTCGCTGAACATTCTATCGATACTGGAAATCATAGTCCTATTTCAGTGCCTCCATATCGTCTGTCGCCTCCTCGTCTGAAATTGCTGAAACAGGAAATCGCAAAGATGTTGAATCAGAAGATTATTGAACCATGTTCTTCACCCTGGTCTGCACCTGTCATCATGGTTCCTAAGAAGGACGGAACAGTTCGAGTCTGCGTCGACTATCGAAAATTGAACTCTATCACCGTACCTGATATATATCCAATCCCGCGGATTGATGACTTGTTACACGCAGCGAAGCCAACGCCATTTATGAGCACACTGGATTTGCGAGCCGGTTATTGGCAAGTTAAAGTAAAGGACGAAGACCAGGACAAAACAGCCTTCATTACCCCTTTTGGAGTGTATCGATTCAGGCGAATGCCTTTCGGACTTCGAAATGCGCCTTCTACTTTCCAGCGTTTGATCGATCGAGTAAGGATTGACCTGGAAAACGTGAAGATGTTGGCTTACATGGATGACTTAATTATTTTCTCAGAAAGTTACGCAGACCACCTGGAAGACCTGGACAAGGTCCTGAAGAAGCTGAAAGAAAGTAATCTGCGTGTGAACCTAAACAAATGCAGATTTTGTTGCTCAACAATTAAGTACTTGGGTCATCTTATCACTCCAAATGGATTAGAGGTCGATCCGGGAAAGGTGACTGCGATAGTATCATATCCAGCACCTAAGAACATCAAACACTTGATGACATTTTTGCAGACTTGCTCCTGGTTCAGGCGGTTCATACCAAACTTTGCAAGGATTAGCGAACCACTTACACGTCTAACCAAGAAGAAAGCAGAATGGAGCTGGACAAAGGTGCAAGAGGAAGCTTTTCATGAATTGAAAACACTCCTTACTACGGCTCCCGTTCTTTGTCAAGCTGATGAAACTAAGCCCTACATCATCAAGACAGACGCCTGGAACTATGCACTAGGAGCTGTTTTAGTGCAGGGGGAGGGCGAGAATGAACATCCTGTGGAGTTTGCTAGCAGACTACTGAATCCAGCTGAAAGAAATTACTCCACCACTGAGAGAGAAGCTCTGGCTGTAGTTTGGGCCATCGCAAAATTTAGAGGATACATTGAAGGACTCCCTGTCACTGTGATTACTGATCACCAGGCTCTGAGATGGCTGATGTCGCTGCGATCACCCACTGGTCGTTTGGCTCGATGGGCGTTACAGATACAGGCCTACGACATTACCATCAAGTACACCCCGGGACGGACAAATGTGGTATCAGATACCCTTTCCAGACCTATTTGTGACAAAGAATCAGCCAATGATTGTGGAATATGCAGTGTTGTAGTTGACATGCCGAACAGACCTTCTTCTGAAATAAGAAGCGAACAATTAAAGGATGAACACATAAACAGCATCGTGACAGCACTGGAGAACATCGAACGTACTGAAAACGCTGTGTATTGGAGTGGCAAGGGTTATGTTATGAGTAACGGGTTACTCTATCGATACAACCCGATTGATGATTCGGAAGACGCTCAGCTCGTGGTGCCTCAACATGAATGGGCAAACGTTCTATCCGTATACCATGACGACCCCTTAGCAGGTCATTATGGTGCTGATAAGACATATCAGCGCATATCGAGGCGATATCATTGGAAAGGCATGAGAAAATATATCGAAGCATACGTAAAGAACTGCCTGCCCTGTCAACGATATAAGCCTTCGAATTTGAAGCCAGCTGGCTTACTGCAAACGACCCCTGTCAACCAAAGGTTTGAAACATTGGCATTTGACTTATTTGGGCCTTTGCCCGTTACAGCTAGTGGTAAAACTTGGATTTTCATCATTGAGGACATAGCTACAGGATGGGTTGAATTGTTCGCGATGGAAACTGCAACTGCTGAAAGCTGTGCAAAAATCATGTTGGATGAAGTCATTCTTCGATATGGCTTTCCCAGAAGACTTATTAGCGACAATGGACCACAATTTGTAAGCGCTGTCTTGCAACAGTTAACCTTTTGTCTAAATATCAAGCACATCTTCACACCAGTATATCACCCAGCAGCTAATCCGGTCGAGAGGAAGAACCGAGATATGAAGACCCAACTAGCTATCTTAGTATCAGATGACCATAGAATCTGAACGAAAAATTACCCAGCATAAGGTTTGCGATGAACACCGCAAACACTCTTGTCACCGGTTTCACTCCAGCTTATCTGACATTTGCGCGAGAACTTCGAACACCGGACGACAATACTCATGATCTACGCAAAATCGCCCTATCTGAAAACTTCGTACCTGAGATAACTCCGAAACTTTTACAGCTCTCTGACACGCTGAAAAGGTCCCGTGAAGTGCGAGAAAATAAGGAAGAACAGAGAAAGAAGACAGCGGATAAGGGTCGTCGAAACGATCCTGGCTACAACTGTGGTGATCTTGTCATGGCTACCAAGCATCCTATAAGCAATGCCACTCGAGGAGTAAGCGCTAAATTCTGTCCTCGACGTGATGGGCCATACTTAATCCGAAATCGCCATGGTGTCTCTTCTTATGTTCTTTCAGATCCAAACACACCAATCCCTTCAATCCCTTGGTGTATACCACACGTCAGCCTTAACTCCTTACCAAGGCGACGCCAGGCTGCTTCCGCCGCCGGTGCGTTTATTGAAGAAACGAGGTCGACCACCCAAACCAAGGCCTGCCCCTGAAACTGCTCAGCTCGCTCGTGCTACTCGTGGAAGAGGACGACCCAAGAAGACTGCAACTTCGAGCAATCCAGACTGTCTGCTCGTCGGGACGCCTTCGCATCCAGATGGGGAGACTGTAGCAACAACAATCGGCAAGCGCGCGCTCGCGCGCCCCGCTCCAACGTACGACGTCACCTGGGCACACCCATCGCACCGCGCCCCCCCGCCGTATGATATATAAGCGCGCGCCCACCCGTCCTCCAGTTAGTCGCAGTCTGCCACGCGCATCCATCGCAACCCGCAACGGGTCAGATGACTGTGTGAGATAGGCGACCTTACTCCCTCCTAGTGCGTGATTCGTGTCCGTACGGTGCATAATTCTCGAACACCTCTCGGTCCGCTTCGCCACTAGTTGAGAGTTACTTACTCGTAGCTCTAAGGCTGAACTGTAGATTCTTATAGAAGTTATAGAAGAAGTAAACGGAAGATTATTTGTAACCGGCGTTTATTTTATCAAGCCCCCTTGAAGAGATAGCTTAGGTTACACAAGTACATATTCCTATTATTACACAATCTAGGTATAAATTGTATCAGTGTACAATATTGGGTTTTACCGTGTCTTTTGCGTGGATACCAAGCCATTGTGGTATTAAAGGCAATGAGATTGCTGACCGCTTGGCGAATGAAGCAGTCGTGTGTGGAGATATTTTTCCATATAAAAACTATTATCATGATCTTATATCTTTAGCTACAATTTCTCTCCAGGAATCTTGGAGTAGAGCTTGGTCTGAAAGCACTCGCCAAAAAGGCAAACATTATTTCAATATTCAAAAATCCATTTCACACAAACCATGGTTTACTGTTCTTAAACTTGGTAAAAGAGCAACTTTTACTCTCATAAGAATGCGCTTGGGTCACGTCTGCATTCCGGCACATCTTGCTAGACTTAAAATTGTAAGTTCGCCATCTTGTGAATGCGGAGAAATGATTTCAGACCTAAATCATTTAATTCTATCATGCCCTCTATTTGATTCTGATATGTTGTATGAGACTCTAAGAAATCTTAAGATTCAATTTCCCACTAATATTAATTGCTTACTCACAGATTTTCAGCCAAATGTGTATAAAGCATTAGCTGAATACATAGATATAAATAATATAAAATTATAGTAAATTATATGTTGAATGTAACTTGTAAATATTATATAATGTATATAGTTTAGTTTTACTTGTTCATAAATTATTTATCATTCTTCTCTCCTGATAGTTAACTAATTCTTTGTTTATCGTAATTGTTAAATTATTTTTTACATTGTCATGGTTTCCCTCGTTTTAATGTCATCGAAATTCAACCAATCCATCCTGTAAAAATGAAAACAACTCATGAACAATAAACATGCAAGATCACTGTAAGATAGAAGCTAAACCTAAAACATGACTCTGGCAAATGCACAGAATGTGCGGCGCCAAAATCCCAGGATTGGGAAAAAAAAAAAAAAAAAAAAATCGGATTAATTCGGATTATTCCGACTGTAATGTAATCCGAATTTATTTTCTCGGACTAATATACAGTTATCTGTGATTGTGATTTATTTGTTTGAATTGTTTGCAATAAACAAATCGCAAAAGCCAAAAACAAAGAAATAATAATAATAAACAAATCGGCACTGTTAGAGTTGTGATAGTTTTTCTTCTGATTGGAATTTTGTTATAATCAAGAGCAGGAATCTATTTTTCTGTGACTTCCGTGGAGTTTTAAACGTGATAAATCAACCCCATCCACCCGTCCACATAAAAGTAAATCAAAAGCTGTTTTAAGCTTTTAATTTTTAATTCATGATTTCTAGTAAATAAGTGATCAAGAAAAATGTCTGGCGATGTACGAGTTTGTCAAATCTGTCTTCATACGGAAAGAAAGCTTAAAACTATAGATAGAAAACTGACCATATTCCATGACGAGCTCTGCGAATTTTCTGTAAGTTTTCTACTAGCAGTATCCATTGTCCTATCATCATCATCATCAGCCGGTGTCAGTCCACTGCTGGACGTAGGCCTCTCCCAAGATGCGCCACTGAGCGTTGTCCTATACCTCAACATAATTCTATTTATTATGATATGAGGTCAGGACAAGCAAGACGCTTGCCTGATAGTAAACGATAGTGTCTATCTACAACAGAATGGTAAAGATCTTGAATCAAGTCGCCTTCGTAGGAAGATAGGAATAGTCGGGGGAGGTAGAGGGAGTTGAGAGGAGTCCCCCTCACTTGTTTTTCCCTGCCGGAGAGGCATAGTTTTTTTATTTTTTTCAATTGGAATTTAAATATTTTCATCAGACATTTGTATCATTTTACTTTCTATGTGTGGTCACTGTTCTAACATAACCTAACCTTCACTTTAGGGCTATATTTTATCGCATCTCCGGCAGCAAGTTTTGCTCCAGGGCGCTTAGTAAGAACTCCCTTGACCCCCCCACATTCACAGTTTACTCAAATTCAGGCGACTCGATATAAGATCCAACCCCAGAAACTAATCAAACTATGAATTGACAGAACTTTGCGCGTCACTGTACTCTGTCTGTTACATAGAATTATTTCTATTTTAAATACAAAACAAATTAATGTTTCTAAGCAATTATTTAAGTTCATATTTAATATATTCATTTTTTTTTTGTCGGTTTTTTTTTCTTGTAAATATACTGTACACTGGCCATACTTTTGACACTGGCAGTAAAACGCCAAGCAGCGTTAAAAAACCATAAGAAGAAGAAGATGTTTATTCATAGATGACTTGTAAATACCTATCATTAGACACTGTCTATCCCTGTCAAGATTTCATCCAAATTGCTCGAGCCATTTGATGTGAAAGGTAACAAAGTTACATTACATTTGCAATACAAAATTAACTTCTTAGGTGGTAAGAGCGTTATATTAATGTTCCACCTTCAACTACCAATGGTAGCTTACCACTATCAAGGACAAAATCTGTCACCATAATCATGTTGCGTTGGTAGTACACAGCCCTTGAGATTTGGACCATTCTAAGCATAGTGTGCACCATCTTCAAACATATCAACGCTTACCAACAGGTGAGATAGTGATCAAAGGCTAGCTTATCAGATATAATTTTTAAATAATATCGTTTGCCGCCGCGCTATTCATTTTCAGTACCAATTTTGAGATGTTTATCTCAATATCTCTGGAGATACTTATCATACCTCGATAAAATTACCATGGTACCACACTTGGGATATCTCCTTTCGAACAAAAAAAGAATAATCGAAATCGGTTCATAAACGACGAAGTTATCCGCGAACAAACATAAAAAAAAATATATATGTATATATATGGTCGAATTGAGAAACCTCCTCCTTTTTTTGAAGTCGGTTAAAAAAACATACAGACGAATAGAGAACCTCCTTCTTTTCGGAAGTCGGTTGAAAACTTGATTATGTAAAGTATCCTTATGCAAAATTACAGCAATTTTGGCCCAGCCATTTGACTTCTAGTGTAATACTAATGGCATTTTATTCACTAAACTTAAAAATAGCCAAAGATTCTGCAAATATTAATTAGTATTAAAATATCTTAGATGGACTAAGAACAAAATATATTTAAAGATTTGATTCTTAATGTTGTTTATTTTTAGAAATCAAATGGCTGGGCCAAAATTGCTGTAATTTTGCATAAGGATACTTTTTAATGCAGAAAAAGCAATGGGAGCAGTTAATTTCCAATATTTACACTTTGCATGGTGGTAGGACACTATCTAGTGTCCGCCTGGCCAGCTAGCACCCTCAAGTTAGAAAATCTGTTGCCAAAACATCTAATGTGTTCTGGCAGCTTATCCTTGAGAGCCAGTTCCCATTCTAGGCCTAGCGTGCTTACCATCTTCGACCGCATCATCACTTACCAACAGGTAAGATAGTGGTCAAACGCTAGCCTATAAGATATAAAAAATAAAAAATCCACCGAAACTGAAGGTTGAGGGTTCGCTTCCCACACAGGACAATTCTTTGTGTGATCCACATTGTTCCGAAACCCAGAGGTGTTATGTAAGGACATAACACCTCTGGGGACATCAAGGGATTGCGGGGGACTTTACAAACTTACTTGTAAAGTCCCCCACAACACAGGGTTACCAAGTGCCGGGAGTAGTCATTAAACCAACGGTTGGCAACGTGTGGTCCGCGGGCCGCATCCGTAAATAATAATGTCATGCGAATCTGGAGACTTGATGGATCCGCATTCGATAGCCTATAGTCTTTTGACAGATAGATATCCTAATATCATAGATAAAAAGATTAAGATAGTTTAAAAACTAAAACAACCGACTTCCATGCCCCGCGAGTCAGTTTCAGTAGCAAGTTGGAGACGTTTATCGTCATATCTCTGGAGATACTTATCAGATCTCGATAAAATTACAATGGGAACACCTCGGAAACGAACCCTACCGATTCAAAAAAGAATCATTCAAATCGGTTAACAATTGACGCAGTAATCGCGTAACATACACACACAAAAAAAAAACATACAGACGAATTGAATACCTCCTTCTATTTGGGAAGTTGGTTGAAAATTATGAACAAGAGCAGCCTGTATCCACCTTATTTTACTACTGTGTAGCCCTTGCCTGCCAAAAAGTTGCCGACCGCTGCTTTAAACTATTATAAAACATGATGTTCTAAGTAAAATGTATAAAATACACACCTCCTTGTTCTATCTATAATGTTATGTCCATCCAAAGGTTGTCTGGAAGAAATCGCTTTTAGCGATAAAACCGCCCATTGTACTTAGTATTAGATAGTTAAGTCCTATTCATTATGTATTTTCTATATTGGCGTCAATAAAGAGTATTTGTATCGTATTGTATTGTATATTGATGTTTTTTTTCATTTCAGTTAAAGTCTAGCAGGGCACAATACTGTGCGGAGTGTGAACTTCTCTTAGAACAGGCTTATATGTTCAAACAAAGATGTTTGAAAGCACAAAAGATATTGACTAATTGGAAGAAAACTAAAACGGTAAGTAACTATTTATTATGACTACACAAAAAGGTTGGTGTATACAAATACACCTAATATACACATTTGTAGAGTTTTGTTGGTTGTGAAGATAAGCTAGAATTTGACTAAACTGTTACAATCGAGAAGCATCTAGATTAGTGTTTATCAATGTGTGAGTCGCGACCCCCTGGGGAGTCGCAAAGCCTCTATAAGGGGGTCGCGGGGGCAAAAAGCCAGGCACAAAGCCTCAGTAAAAGAAAATAAAAACGAAGTTTGAAAATATACTTTTATTAGGAAAATATGAATTAAAGAGCATTTGTAGGTGTTGTGAATGAGAGGGAGTGAGAGCGCATATAATATTTGATTCTTTAGAAAAATATGTAATTTTATTCCTGTAGGCCATACGAGCGAAGCCGCCGGCAGAAGCTAGTATTATAATAAAATACAGATTATAAACAGTGCAGGTAGGTAGGAAGTTGCGAATTTTTTTTTCATACTAAGGGGGTCGCATCATGAAAAAGGTTGAAAAACACTGATCTAGATTATTAGGGACAGACGATTTGACAACCGAAAAAAGCTCATTCACATATTAAATGATAAATAGATATGATAGCTTAAAAACTAAAATAACTGACTTCCATGCCCCGTGAGTGAGTTTAAGTAGCAAGTTACAGACGTTTATCGTCATATCTCTGGAGATACTTATCAGATCTTGATGAATTTACAATGGACCACCATAGAGATGTACGATACCAATTAAAAAGAGAATCATTTGAATTCAAAGATGTAGCACTTACCTAAATTTTATATACATAAATACAATCACGCCTTTTTCCCATTGGGGTAGGCAGATACTACTTCTTTTCACATGCTACAATCTAATAACTCCTTCGCTTCTTCCACTTTCATGAGCGTCTTCATACATGCTCGCCGGTTATACGTACTTTTGAAATATTTTAATTTTAGTATATTAACTAATGTTTTAACCTAATTTGAAAAACTCAAATTTAATGTAGTTTAATTTTCTTTACAGAGAAAAGTGCCTGCATATAAAATTCACACACTGCTGCCGTCATTAGACGATATACGTTTTGAGGAAAACAAGATATTAACACAAGATGATGACTCTGAAATTAATACTACTAAAGTTACTTCAGTGGCCAATACAACAATGCCCATCGAACATCAAGACTTAAAATTGGAGTTGCCGCTGAGTACAATAGAAGTAACTCTTACAGAACCAAAGCTAGAAGTGGCAGTATCAATATCCGAAGCCAATAATTGTATAACAACTGAAGATGTAAATATTCAAAATTCAATTGATGAACCGGTAAGTCTTAGTGATCATTAATGAGGTTGTTGTTACCCATCTGCGTCCATAGGCTTAGACGTTAATTAATCCCTACAAGTGAGTGGTGCTAAATGGGTGACCACTGGTGGACCACATTCAACCGACATCCAATGTGTTAGTACTGTCTGCGCCAATAATTCTAAACATTCAACCGACATCCAATGTGTTAGTACTGTCTGCGCCAATAATTCTAAGCTCACGCGCAACTTTTATTTGTTATGAACGCTCCCAAAACGCTAACACACACAAACATACTCACACTCACACATATACAATCCGCTCCCTCTACTCTCATTTCGCGCCCCGCAGTACGCAGTACATGAACTCGTCTCAAAACCACCGCGTAGAGCACAGCCGTCGCTGCACGCTCTTTTACACCTCTCTTTTACACTCTCCCTTGCTGAGGAGACGCGATCGACAGCGCTGTCGGACGGGCCGCCTCCCGCCTTCCGTGGTTTCGCGATCAAGGATATCTTCAGCCGCAACTACAAATCACTGGAGGGAAAACGACGAGGGAAGACCAGCGTAGTAAGTCCCATTCCCTTTTTAACCCTCCAAGTCCCGCTTATTGGCGTAGACAAGTACCACATATTAGTAATATTCAGAAAATGTGGTGACCGCGGGGGCGATAGCGGTGCGCTATACAGTCTTTGATGACCTTCAGAGTGGCGCGGCAGGCGCAGGACTCAGGACACCGACCGATTTGTGAGGTTGTAGGGTGCACGGGAACAGTGTCAAAGGTCACAAGTTTGGCAAATTGCTGTTTGTAAACAATCAACTTTGATATCTATGCGCCTGTGTCTATAGATGAATATTTTTTAGGCTAATTAAGTCTTATTTTAAGCACCTATTTTTACCCGACTACGGCGAAGCAAAAAGGAAGGTTATGTTTTTGACCGGTATGTGGGTATGTATGTATGTAAGTATGTATGTATGTTTGTATGTATGTAAGTATGTATGTATGTTTGTATGTATGTTCATCTGTTCCCTCATAACTTCTAAACTACTTATCATAATAAAAAAAATGAGGTGTCGTTGGACGCGTCTTATATGTCTGCTGGTTATAGGCTATGTGACGTCACAACAAATTGAATGTGGCGCCCTCTAGAGGGGACGAAGTTCAGAACTATAAAAAAAATCACCCCACCCCATCGTGTGTGGTATCGTTGAATAGGGATTTTAAAATGAAGATAGGGTTTAGTACATCATATTTTTGTGGGGTGTAGCGTTGGCAAGATATATCCCGCCGAAGTCAAGAAAACTAATTTTTACCCCACGGCGTCGAAAAAAAGCAGTTGGGAGGGTTATGTGTTTGTTGATAGCAGTGTATGTATGTAAGTATCTTGACATGTATACATGTACACATCTATCCAAAAACCCCAAAATGCTTTAAATAAAAAATAAGTTCAAAAACTAAAACCAGACTACTGAAAAATCACTCTCTAAAAAGTATGAAACAAGAAAATATTCTCCTGAGATCGCTATGTACAAACTATTTAATATGTATCGTGTATTATACAAACAACTAACTTGTAATAAATATTTTATCGTATTTCATAAATATTCTTAGTGGTGCTCAGAGGATAGCCGTGTTTCATCATATGTTTTAGAGAGTGATTTTTCAGTAGTTGGGTTTTAGTTTTGGAACTTATTTTTTATTACATATTCGGTATTAGAATTGAGTGTCGAACTTCCTCCTTCGGTATCTACAGTCTTTTACCAATCATCCAGTATATAAGAGGTCAATGTCATCACAGATGCATTATATATGCAGACTGCATGTATAGTCAAACAAGCAAGTAAATTCTGTATCATAATAATAATTTTAAAAAAAGAATACCTCCTCCCGTATACCAGGAATCAGACATCAAGGAGCACATATTAATGGCCAAGATAAAATTTACCATCGTTTATAGTTTCCTATATATCTCTCCATCCACCTAGTAGTAAGATAACATAGTAAAGGGCTTCCTGTTGTTGGCTTTGGCTCCGTCAATGCCCTTATAAAGAACCGGGTGTGTTACGACCCGAGACATCTATATAAATAAAAGAATACCAATAAAACAACAAGTTGTAGGTATTGAGTCAGTTTAATTTTAATTAAAGTGCTATACGTATAAACACTTTAACAATGTGTATACATCTTTATTAGAGACAACAAGAAAAGTGTTAATGGACACATTCTTAGTGTAGTTTGCGTATTACGTTTAGGCTAAAGTAAAATTCCTTATTAGCCGAAAAGGCTAGATTTTAGTGACAATAGGGACATATTAATATGCTCTATAATCATAAAAAAAAAATTAAATGCAATCTACAACGTTAGATATATTTATTTTGCATATTTTCAACCGACTTTCCAAAAAGAAAGAGGTTCTCAATTCGTCTGTATGTTTTTTTTAGTATGTACGAGTATGTTACGCGATTACTCCGTCAATTATGAACCGAATTAAATGATTCTTTTTTTAAGTACGGGTACGTTTCCGTGATGGTCCCATTGTAATTTCATTGAGATCTGATAAGTATCTCCAGAGATATGACGATAAACGTCTCAAACTTGCTACTGAAACTGACTCGCGGCGCATGGAAGTCGGTTGTTTTAGTGTTTAAACTATCTTAATTATAACTTTTCAGCTCATCTATCAAAATAAACCTATAAAATATGAAGTGAATGATTTAACAGACGACGAAACTGACTCCCATGATGCTGAAGAACTTCCAACATCTGATGCTTTAAATATCAAACCAGAATGTTCTGAACTGGTCAATGAACCAATAACTAAACATCGAAAGAGAAATGCAGATGTCACCAACATACTATTACACAAAAACAATTCGAATGACATTAATGATTTATTGATTTCGAATCGAAGAGAAGATGAACAGAAAAAACATAAGAAACAACCTGAAACTAAAACTGACCAATCAGATGATGAAAATGATGATTTATCAATTGCAGAACTACAACGAATTAAACTAGCAACTCCAAAAGATTCAAACGATAGTGATGTTAATAAAAAAGTCTGCAACATAGTGTCAGAGTTAGAAACTATAGCAAACGATGCGAATACAATATACGGCTCATACAAAGAAATACTTTTAGCTCATAAGAAAAAAGCTCTGAACGATAATTTCAAAAAATTAGATGGTCACAATAGAGGAATTCTGCAAAAGAAGGGAGTTGGAAAAAGGATGGAGAGTTTCATTGATATAATAGAACGGTTAAGGATTGACAATGAAAGTGTTTTGAGGTGTATTCAGCCTTATAGCGAGTCTTATGGCGATAAGTAAGTATATTAGCATTTTTAGATTTATAGTTATCGTGAGTTTGATTCATGATTATAAATTACCGACTATAATACTCACTTATAATTGTTGTCGACTGTGTCGACCTAGGTTTCATGCATGTCCGATGCACATCCTCGGGAGTTCAGTGCTCGTCGCGATCTCGCTGCGTAAACTTCCGAGGATGTGCATCGGGCATGCATGAATAGTCGGTAATTTATAATCATATATTAGCTTTTTATATTAGCTTCTAACTGTCACAAGTTTTATCTACAGCTTGTGACAATATTTATATGGTAGGCAGTATGGTATGGTAGTATATAGTGGTAGGACTTCTGCTAGTCCGCCTGGGGCGGTACCACCACTTTGCCAATTAATTTTCAGCATAGGAATGTTTTTCGGTTGGAATGGCAAGGTGTCCAGTGAAATTACAGGGCATGTGAGACTCAACATCTTTATATCTCAAGGTAACAGGCGCAGTGCAGTGACATGCAAAATTCTGGCAGTCCAGAATGTTGCATGCCGCTGTATCTGTAATAGGTAGACGTCATCGCTTACCATCATCATCGGGCGAGCGTCGTGCTTGTTCTGTTACCTTTAATCATAAAAAAAGTTGTTTATATTATATAGGCTAGCGTTTGACCACTATCTCACCTGTTGGTAAGTGATGATGCGGTCGAGGATTTATCATCAATCAATAGTTTAAGATAAAACGAAAAAACGACTACACATGCCGCACTAGTAATATTTTCAGTAGTAAGCTTAAGGTGTTCTTCCATACCTTTGGAGATACTCACCAGATACCCACCCTCTCAAACAAAAAAATATTTTCCAAATCGGTCTAGGCGTCTTTGAGTAATCGGGAAGGACTTACATAAAGTGAACATCGTCAATCGCATCGTCACTCATCATCATGTCACATCAGGTGAGATAGTGGTCAAACGGGAATTAAAAAAACGTGCGGACAAATTGAGAACCTCCTCTTTTTTAACCGAGTGCACAAAAAAAGGAGGAGGTCCTTAATTCGCCTGTATTTTTTACGTTTCTTACCTCAGAACTTTGATCAACTGATTTGGAAAATTCTTTTTTTTGTTTGAGAGTGTATATTCCTGTTTGGTCTCTTTGTAATTCCATCGAGATCGAATCTGATAAGTATCTTCAGAGATATGGTGATAAATACCTCAAATTTAGTACTGCAGGCCTATCACGAACTTTGACAGTTGGTTATTGAATGTACGAAATGAACTAAACGACGGGGACGCTATGTAGGCCGTATAGCTCCATTTCTGTCATTTCGTTCATTTAAATCCCTATCAAACTTCGTGATCTTCGAGCATTTACCAAAGGAGATGTTAACGCAAGGCGTACCCCTCCGCTGGCCATATAGCCATTTTTGGCCATATGAGCGTGCATAACTACGCTGTATTTTTAATACTGTGTGCGTGTTTCAAGCTAGTGTGCGGGATCGTTAAAGTGAGTGGTTTGTGTGTGTGCAATGCGTGTTTACCTCGTCCCCTGTAAGTATCAGCAGAAAAAAATTTTTGCGGATTACAACGTTAACATCTCCATTGGTAAATGCTCGAAGTTCGTGATAGGCTTGCTGTAAATGACCAGCGCGGCATTTGAAGTCGGTTCTTATAGTATTTTAAACGATCATAAAATTATTTGAAGGCATTTCATAAAGCAAAGATTCATTCGTAGTGTTTTTTTTAATCAACAAAAAAGGCCTTTCTCACAATTGTAAGTGTGTTAGCCTGGCTGCTTATCTACTTTTATTCAATTATCTATTTATTAGTTTGTACAACATTCTGGCTGAGTACAAAAGCGGCTCAGTCAGAATACTGTTACAAGTGCCAAATTGTCTTATATTATAATTTAATCTATTTCTACTGTCTTCGTTTCGGACACATTCATCTTAGTGTTTTAATAAAAAAATAGTGTATGTTTCCAGGACAAAAGAAACAGTATTGAAAATAGTAAAGGATGTGATCCATTCTACGACAGCAGCTAATATAGACGTGGAGTTTGTAGCTCACTGTCTCGACGATATGGTACCACCCAGTTATATTAAACTGCTTTGGAACGCACTCAATAGTAAAAGCTCTGGTAAATAATATTCAAATTTTAAATCTAACACAGCATTTTAACCGATTTTACAAAAAAGGAGGAAGTTTTCAATTCGCCAATTTATTGTTTTTTTTGTTTCATCAGCATCATCATCAGCCCGTGTCAGTCCACTGCTGGACGTAGGCCTCTGCCAAGATGCGCCACTGAGCCCGATCTTCGGCTCTTCTTTTCCAGTCACTGCCTTGGGGCCTTGGCTTTGTGTGTGACTTTCCATCTTGGGAGGAATATGCCCTAATCGCCACTCTGGGCAGGCGGGTCGGCGATCGCAGCATTTTTTTTACCTCAGAACTCCGTCATATATTGATTTGGATAGTTTTGTTTTGTTTGAAAGAGTATGCTTATTGCTTCCCGTTCGGTACCATTGATATTTAATCGAGATCTAGTAAGTGTCAGTAAGATATGAAGATAAACACCTTAGACTTAGTACTGAAAATGGCTAGCGCGGCATTTGACAACGAGATTTTGACTTTTACACGGGTGATAGGAGCATGTTATATCGATGTTTCGCCTGACTTGCTACTAAAAAGTAGTTTACAACAATCAAGGAGATAATACCGCCATAACCTTACGGTGTTTCGGCAACACATAGCCCTTGAGAGTCAGACCATTCTAGGCCTAGCGTGTTCACAATATTCCACCACATCGTCATTTATCACCAAGCGAGATAGTCAAACGCTAACCTATCAGAAATATAAATAAAATCCATCCAACCAATGTGACAAGGACAGGAAAGGACGCAAAAAAACAATTAAATTCGTGTGAAGCAATTAATGAATGGTCCAAGTGGATTAAGGAACCCTAAAATGCCTCCCACTAGTCTGGAAAGAAAATATTTGAATTATTTTCAACCGACTTCCTAAAAGGAGGAAGTTCTCAATTCGTCTGTATGTTTTTTTTTGTATGTTACACGATTTCTCCGTCAATTGTGAACCGATTCGTATGATTATTTTTTAATTGGTAGGGTACATTCCCGAAGTGGTCCCATTGTAATTTTATCGAGATCTGAAAAGTATCTTCAGAGATATGACGATAAACGTCTCAAACTTGCTACTGAAACTGACTCGCGGGGCATTAAAGTCGGTTGTTTTAGTTTTTCATCATCATCATCATTATCAGCCGGTATCAGTCCACTGCTGGACATAGGCCTCCCCAGACACCTGAGCCCGATCTTCGGCTCTTTGTTTCCAGTCACTGTCCACCGCTTTGCGTATGTCGTCGCTCCAACTGGTCCTACGCTACGTTTGCCGATTCGCGGTCTCCCCTCTAGAACCAGTCTTAGTTTTTAAACTATCTTAATTATTTATTTAATTCACCAGAACGTGAAAAAAAGAACAGAATAATGCGAATGATTACGAAGCTCCAAGAACGATACAAAAATCCTAAATGGGAGACCCTGTCAGAAATATTTCAAATAGAATACTTGAACACGGACGAGAAGATTCGAGAAGACTTCGAGAATAGGAAGTACAGCCAGTCTTATGTGAACGCCAACTTTAAATGCGAGATCTGTTATTTAGGATTCAAGTGTGAAAAACCTTTACAGAAACATAGCATGGCCCATGAGGTAAGTTTTCTACTTTTTAGGGTTCCGTACCAATGAACCAGGAACCCTATTACTGAGACTCCGCTGTCCGTCTGTCTGTCTGTCTGTCTGTCTGTCTGTCCGTCCGTCTGTCACCAGGCTGTATCTCATGAACCGTGATAGACGGTCGACATTTTCACAGATGATGTATTTCTGTTGCCGCTATAACAACAAATACTAAAAACAACAAAGTAAAAAATTAATGGGTGTCCCCATACAAAAAACGTGTTTTAACAATAGCGCCATCTATGAACAATTTACCTTATTAAAAAATAATATGATTTACCTACCTTTGTGTTAACGTTCACTTAGTTGGTGTTAGAAGTTTGTTAGATACTCGTTAGATGGCGTTATAGTTAATAAGCATGTTTTGGTATTGACACGGTAATATAATATTATACTTATATATTATTATACTGCGGTTCGGAACCCTCCGTGTGCGATACAAAAGTCTGACTCGCACTTGGGCCAGTTTTATTACACACATCAACACTATCTAGGGATATTCTGATTTTCTCAATTTTTTCCGAATGTGTTACAACTAACATACAACATATATATATTTTTATAGAGCCCATTTATCAGACTATGCTTTAGAGTAAAACAAAGTTATTTGTTTTGCGTAAATAATTTTTTTATGAAATAAAGACAAAAAGTGAAATAATTGTAAACCTAAAGATGAATTTATTTTTAAGAAAAAAGTAAAAGTAAAGCGAAATTATCAGGTTTTTTGCAGTTACCCGAAAAATTAGTAGTCAGTAAAACCGCCCATGACGTTAACCACGGTCCTGCACCGGTTTTTCACGCTTCGAATCAAGTTATCAAAGTCTGCTGCGGGATATTGTCCCAGGTCTTGCTAAGATGCAAAAAAAGTTGATTTTCAGTCGCACTGTTTGGAGGAAAATTCCTCAAAGCCCTTCTTTGGAGCATGTCCCACGTGTTGCTCTATGGGGTTTAGGTCTGGTGATTGCGCGGGCCAGTCTAAGACCGACACGTTGTGCTCCTGTAGCCAGTTGGTGACCACTCGCGCAGTGTGTGGACGAGCGTTGTCGTGCATGAGCGTGAAAGCTTGGCCCATTTGCATTCGATGAGGATAGATTATTAGTGCTAGCTCCTGATTTCGGTATTTTTCTGCAGTCATGGTGTTTCTGATCCAAACGAGGTCTATTCTTCCACCAACACAAATACCCATCCAAACCAAAATTGTTCCGCCGTGGTATGGATGGACTTCCTGAAGTTGTTGCAGACGCTTCTCACGTCCAGGAACTTGCCATACACGTACTCTTCGTGAATCAGGATAAAAACCGAATCGAAACTCATCGGTAAACAGCACTACAGACCATTGGATATCTTCCCAGACAAATGTTCTCGAACCAACTCTAATCTTCGTCCGCGATTTCCTCTGCGTAGTGCTAGAGTACAAAGCGGCCTGCGAGCATGAAGGTTAGCCTCATGCAGTCTTCTCCTCACAGTTTGGTCACTGACAAGCAACTGGTGCTCTGATTGGAGCCTATGAACCAACTGCATGACCGTAGCATTAGGTTGTCTTCTCGCGGCCACTTGCAAAAATCGGTCATGTCTTTGGGTGGTTATGCGCTTCCCGCCTAGGGGCCTTTCAGCCACTTCACTAGTGGTACGATAACGTGACCACAACCTTGATATCACGTTTTGTCTTGTACCAATCTCCTCGGCTATACTCCGTTGAGTAGCCCCAGCTTGAAGCATGCCTACTGCCCTTAACATCTCGTCTCTCGATAAATGGTGCCGCTGCATGATGCATACAGTTACATAAATTCGAAATTAAACGATGATTTTTATTAAAACTTTAATTTGAAACAAAAAAAAATACCAAAAACTAGGTTAGGTAATTAAAAACATTCGAACTTCGCTACAATTATGCCGGGCAAATCTTTTGTTTTTAATTTATTTTTCAAATTCAAATTTGTAATTGTTCATTAAAACCTACAAAATAAGCTTACATTAAAATATTTTTAAACCGTCCAGTATTTTATGAGTTTATGACATTTTTACGAAATATCCCTAGACAGTGTTGATGTGTGATTTTATGTATTTTTTGTACGTTTCAACTAAATAAGAAACCTTATTTATTACTTAACCTTACTTATTAATTTATTATATCTGACTTCAAAAAAGGAAAAGGTTCTCAATTCGTCGGAATCTTTTTAACCGACTTCAAAAAAGGAGGAGGTTTCTCAATTCGACCGTATATATATGTTCGCGGATAACATCGTCGTTTATGAACCGATTTTGATAATTCATTTTTTGTTGGAAATGAGATATCCCCAAGGGGGTTGTACCATGGTAATTTCATCGAGGTTTGATAAGTATCTCTAGAGATATGAAGATAAACACCCTAAACTTGGCACTGAAACTTAATAGCGCGGCATTTGAAGTCGGTTCTTTTAGTTTTTTAAACGATCTTATTTTATTTATGTTCACCGATTACTCAAAGACTGGAAGGATTTGTATTTTTTTTTGTTTAAGATAGAATGCTTTCCGTTTGGTCCCATTGTAAATTTATCGAGATTTGATGAATATCTCCAGAGATATGCAGATAATCATTTTTTTTTTAATATCTTATAGGCTAGCGTTTGACCACTATCTCACCTGTTGGTAAGTGATGATGCGATCGAAGATGGTAAGCACGCTAGGCCTAGAATGGGAACTGGCTCTCAAGGATAGCTGCCGGAACACATTAGATGTTTTGGCGACAGATTTTCTAACATGAGGGTGGTAGCTGGCCAGGCGGACACTAGATAGTGTCCTACCACCATGCGGGGGTTGTTGGTTTCTTAACGATGTTTTCCTTCACCGGAGGGCCACTGTAAGCAGCGCACATACATTTTTCGATTGAAAAATCCATTGGTGCACGGCGGGGTTTGATCTCGGTACCACGTCATCAAAGCCGACCGTTCTCCCAATTACGCCACCGGGCCCTCAAACATCATCACAAACTTGCTACTGAAAATGACTAGCTCGGCATTAGAAGTCGGGGTTATTTAGTTTTTTAAACGATCTTCAATTTGACCACTATCTCACGTAATATTAAGTGACGCCCTCCGAAATGGAGACATCATGACCAGGCAGTATCAGTCCACTGCTGGACATAGGCCTCTCCAAATTTACGCCACTAAGCACGATCCTCGGCTACTCTAATCCAGCTCTTACCAGCCACCTTGTGAACATCATCGCTCCACCTAGTCTCAAGAGTATACTTTTTCGGATTAAAAAATAACTTTGTCTGTCCACAATTGACAGAAGAATCCATGAACATACATAAAAAAAAATACATTGGAACATTGAACCTTCTTCGTTTTTGAAGTCGGTTAATAAAAAAAATCTTATCATTTTCAGAGATCCAATGGCACGTATACATGCCATCACTGCAAGGTGTACTATAACAATCTAAAATTCCTGACGAAACACAATACTCATATGCACCGTGTCGCGTACAGATGTACTCTGTGTCCCATGGTCACTCACAATATGTAAGACATTTTGTTATTACTAGCTATTAGTTTATTCAACTTGCGATGTTCTATAATATTATACTATACTCTACCCTACCCTAAACTACCCTACCCTAAACTACCCTACCCTAAACCACCGTAACCTACTCTAAACTAACGTACCCTACTCTACCCATACCCTACTCTACTCTACCCCTACCCTACCGTACCCTACCCTACCCTACTCTAGCCCTACCCTACCCTACCCTACCATACCCTATCCTATTATTCGTATGTAAGATTTCCTTAAAAATTTGCAAACGATTAGTAGAGTTCTTTACTCCAACTACCACTACTACCGCTACTACCACGGTTATAATATCTATATATTACTGAGACTCCGCTGTCCGTCTGTCACAGGGCTATATCATCATTACATTAGTAATGATATATAAGCATCATTTATTAATATCGCAAATTGGTTAGTGTAGCCCAGATATGCTCAAAGTGTGTTCCGCGGAGCCCTAGTACTCCACGATTGTCTCACTGAATATTGGTCATATTGAAATCAAATAACTATAAAAGGGTACTTACTCTATGCTTATGTGCTCGTCGCTGCAGTGCCTAGTAACACTACCGGAGAAGAAATGTTTAAGAAATCATCATTAAATTGAAATAATTGCATCGAAATTTGTACAGATGGACCCAAAACAATGATAGGTGAAACAGTAGCAGTATAGTATACATATAGTATATAGTATATATATATATATATAAATATATATATATATATAATATATAAATATATATATGTATATATATATATATATATATATATATATATATAAAATATATATATATATATAGTACGAATAAAAAGTAAATCACCTAATTAAAAACTAGGTTTTGTTTTATTTTAGGGCTCCCTCCGATATTTGTTTTTCCAAAAGGGTTCCGTCTCCATAAAAGTTTGAGAACCGCTGGTGTAGCTTATCAAATATTGTATTATTTTTAACCGACTTCAAAAAAAGGAGGTACCATAGTAATTTCATCGAGATCTGATAAGTATCTCCATATCATTGAAGCTTTTGAAGTCGGTTATTTTAGTTTTTTAAACGATCTTATTGTACCTATGTATATTATTGTAAATATATTGTATAAGTATTTGGATGAAAAATAATGTTAAACTAGCGAGCTAAATTAAACGGCCGAGAAAACACGTTAGTTACGAATGCTACTAACGGAAATAGATATAAGAAAAGTGTCTATGGAAAATATTAATATTTCCAGTTTCGTTGCGGAAGGCCACTACAATCTGCATAAAGGAAACAAGATCACGTGTGAAATATGTGGAGACAGCCTCAGGTACGTAGCATAATCTATCTATGTGTATAAAACAAAAATTGTATCTACCTATGTCCGTCATAGACTTCAAAACCATCCAACCGATGTGCCCGAACCGGTATCATTAGAATAGCCAATAATACGATGATGGTTTTAGTTACGAACACTAAAACAATGCATCAGGCACATTCGGTCACATATCTTATTTTTTAGCGTAGTAGGACACACCGGGTGTCCGCAAGTAGTTAATTCACTGACGGCTCATAAACTGCATCAATGTTCAAGACTTTGAAATAAACATTTTAACCAAGTATTCTCTCCATAGCTCGCTGAGCGCTTTAATTTTTTATTTATTTAAAATTGGTGGACCAGTCGGACTGTGAGTGTCCACGTCTCGGCTCCGTATGTCATCACAGGTAGGACGCACTGGTTAAAGACTTTTGTCTTTAGACACTGCGGTATAGGCGACGAGAAGACTCGACGGAGTTTTCCGAATGCTGCCCAGCCCAGCTGAATTCGTCTCTGGATTTCCTTCTCTTTCAAACTTTTTATACAAATTTAAATTGAAACCTATAGTTTGGTTCGTTAACTTCATAACAGCGTAGTATCATATCCTTAATTAAGTGTATGTTTGTATACTAGAAAGGACCATTCAATTAATTCGAAAGTAATCCTGAACTTTGATGCAGTTTATGAGTCCGTGAGTGTATATATACAATCAGTTTTGAAGGTTGGGATAGTTGTGGTCTGTGAATTGGACTAAATAAATGTTATCAATCATACGTATATTCCTTGGAATTCCTTGCCGGTGTCTGTTTCCCAGTAACTACAACCCGGGGGTCGTCAAATCGCGAGTGATCAGGCATCTTCTAAGTGATCGTGGTACATCGTCGATCGTATCGTCACTTAACATCAGTTGAGACGATCAAACAAAAAGTTAGCTTACCTGTAGTGGTATCACTATTGATATGGCAACCCGGTTGAATGATCTGTGGAATAAAGTCAGTCTGTACCTGTAAAGCAAGGCGTTTCGTTTTATTACAATAATAAAAGATACCGATACGATCTTACATGATTATAACTAATCACCACATTACGTATCTATACTATAACCCATATCCATACTTAGGGTCAGTTTCACGGGTTCCTGATAGGGCTAATATGAAGAAATCTAACAGATTTTTGACAGCTTTTATATGGCGTCATGTGTCAGATAACTATCTAACGCATTATCAGGAACCGGTGAAACTGGCCCTTAATAAAATAAAAACGTTTGTAACTCTATCACTCTGTCTGTTTGTAACCTAATCACGCCTAAACGAACGATCCGATCTTACTGAAATTTAACAAGGAGATACTTTATAGCAAGAGGAAGAACATAGGCTACAAAATTCTTGGTGTACGTGAACGAAGTCGCGGGTATCAGCTAGTCTAGTAAGGCCCACTTGCACAGACCAGAGTTAACACATTTTTATAACCCCCGGTTATGCTAAAAGATATATATAATATGTATTGTGTTTTCAGTTGGGCCGCGTCATACTACAATCATTTATTAGAGCAGCATGGATGCAACTTTGTATGCACTATTTGTGCATTCGCCTTCCCTACTGAAAAAAAACTCGAAGAACATAAACTAAGACATAAGGTGACACAAGTGTACTTCTATAATTTATATTTCTATAGTGGTAGCTAGTCTTCTTCTTCTAGTCCGCCTGGGGCGGTACCACCACTTTGCCAATTAATTTTCAGCCGTGAAATAGCAATGTTTTCGGTTGAAATGGCAAGGTGTCCAGTGAAATTGGGCATGTGAGACTCAACATCTTTATGTCTCAAGTTAACAGGCGCAGTGCAGTGACATGCAAAATTCTGGCAATCCAGAATTTTGCATGCGCTGTATCTTTAATAGGGAGACGTCATCGCTTACCATCAGGCGAGCGTCTTGCTTGTCTTGTTACCTTAAATCATATTAAAAAATATATATATTACAAGCGACCCGCCCGGCTTCGCACGGGTGTAATATATTACATAAACTATGATAAATAACATAATTATGATACTTAAAAAGTATACTTAGTAAGTATAGTAAAAAGCTTTTTTGCATGGTGGTAGGACACTATCTAGTGTCCGCCTGGCCAGCTACTACCCTCAAGTTAGAAAATCTGTCGCCAAACATCTAATGTGTTCCGGCAGCTATCCTTGAGAGCCAGTTTCCATTCTAGGATTAGCGTGCTTACCATATTCGACCGCATCGTCACTTACCAACAGGTGAGATAGTGGTCAAACGCTAGCATATAAGATATAAAAAAAGCTATAAAACAAACTTTAAATGCAGCGGGAGTCAGTTTCAGTAGAAAATTCGAGATGTTTATCTCCATATCTCTGGAGATACTTACCAGATCTTGATACAATGTAAATTGGAGCACCTTGGATATGAACCCTACCTATAGAAGAAATAATCATTCAGTTCAATTCACTATGAATAATCCCCTAAATTATTGTCAACAGAAAACGGTCCCAGAAGACGGCGTAGTGTGCGACCATTGTGGTCTGAAGTTTATATCTCAGCAAGTTTGTAACAGACATATCAGTCAATCACATAAACCGTAAGTATTTATAGTTACGATACGTGTGACTTAAGTAGTGTATTATAGCACGGCGCAGAGTGCTAAACGCCATGCAATAATCGACTATTTAAGTCACGGAAAAGCGTGCGTAAAGTGGGGGTTTAGGTCACACTGTGCTATAAAGGTTTTTCATTAAAAACCTTTTATAGTATACTTCAGTGGTTCCCAAACTTGATTGGTTTCCGACCCACCTCACTAGAACTCCGACGCGAAGCCTCACGACGTGGATCGACTGAGACATTTTTTCAAAGTTCAGAACCCACTCAATGTTCGCTCGCGACCCACTAGTGGTATCATACATACTTTGGGAACTCCCTGGTGTACTTGAATGGGTCTTCAAGTCGCGAGTGAATAGGTATCTTTTGGGTAAGCGCGCTACATCATCGACCGCATCGTCACTTAACATCAGGTGAGATAGTGGTCAGCGATACACATTTTTGCATTTTAAAAAAATGGTGGTAGGAACCTATCTCTAGCTACCGCCGTCAAGTTGGAAAAAAATGTCGTGAAACGTTACGAAAGTTGTTCTTGAAAGCTAGGCATAGCGTGCTACCATCCTCGACCACATCGTCACTTACCAACAGATGAGATAGTGGTCAAACACTAGATATTTAAAAAAACGGATGTCGAAATAAATACTAGGTACGAAGACCAGAGTATTAAAAAAAGACGAGACATATTAGCGTATGCGAATGAAATAGCTATAGAGATATATCTCTATAGCTCGTCGGGTTATAACCCGACTAAAATGATGAACACGTGATACATATGCCAGCTATAGAATAAATGAACAACGTAATTTGGTCGAGTCATACATGACAGTGGATGAAAGCCAATGGGCGCACTAGAACTGGGAGCCAGAGCTGGCTCCAAACAATAAAATCGCATATGCAGAGAAGGATAAAAAAAAATGTCTATCTCGCTCTCTCATACCAGTGATTGTATAGTTTTATCCTTCTCATATTATTATTGATATTTTGATGCCTATTAATGTCTTTTTAGGGTTCCGTACCTCAAAAGGTAAAAAAAGGAACCCTTATAAGATCACTTTCTTGTCCGTCTGTCTGTCTGTCTGTCCGTCTGTCTGTCCGTGAGTCACCAATGATTTTCTCAGGAACGGGTGGACCTAGCAAGTTGAAAATTATACCTGATACTGGGGTCTACAATCCCTATTAGGTGTATAAAAACCAAGGTCTTGAGTCAACACAATAAAAAGATATGGGCCAAATTAGATTTTCGCAAAAACTTGTTAGTACCAAAATGTACCTTAATTTTCAACTTTTTTTATTTTTCAGAATTTTTCCTTTACTTGTGCTCTAAAACCTTTGCTTATTACCAAAATTGACAATTCTAGGTAAACCAGAAGTACCCTATAGGTTTTGGGTCGTAAACCTATAGGGTACTTGCCGTTGACCTAGAGTCATGAAATTTGGTAAAAAGCAAGGTCTTAGCACAAATTAAGGAAAAATTCAAAAAAATAAAAAAAAGTTGACAATTAAAGGGTGCCCCATACATACATAGTTTGCGCCAATTAATGTAGACCTCTGAGTTATATGAGCGCTGATACAATTTAGAGGTCTAGCTTAATTGGTTATTACGGAAGCCTCGGTGGGCGAGTTCAACTCGACTTAGCCGGTTTTATTTAATATACTCTGTCTACCTACGGTATATGTGCTATTTGGAAGTTTTGGCGGGAACGTGATAAAGTGTATGCTCTCTTAGAATTTTTCCTAAAACTTGTGTTCTTCCGCGAGTTAATGTGTAATAAATGTGGATTATTAACCATTAAGTGCCGGTGAATGTGTGCGAGTGTGGGGAAACAGCACAATGATGAGGAACATGCGCTTTTGGGTTCACACCAAAATTCCACACAACCTTTAGTAAGGTCCACATCTTTACTGAGGGTTTGACTTGGACTGTACTATGACTTTTACTTGTGAAGTATTAATGTGACTTGGGAGAGGCCAATGTCCAGCAGTGGACTGATATGATGATGAATGTGACATAACCGCAATTTTACGTCTTGAATATTGAAACTAAAACTTAAAGAAGCCATGAGCAACTTAAAATAATTAAGATTTTAAAAACTAAAACAACCGACTTCCATGCCCGCGAGTCAACATCAGTAGCAAGATTAAGACATTTATCGTCATATCTCTGGAGATACATATCAGATCTCGATGATTACAATGGGACCACCTCGGAAACTTACCTTACCGATTACAAACAGAATCATTCGAATCGGTTCACAATTGACAGAGTAATCGCGTAACATACAAAAAAAAAACAGTCGAATTGAGAACCCCCTTCTTGGAAGTCGGTTGAAAAAAAGAAGTGCAATTAGAACACCCTTGCAATTCTAGGGGTTGATGCTGGATAGGGTCACAAATAGCTAAAGTAAAGCATACATACATACATACAATCACGTCTTTTACCCGTTGAGGTAGGCAGAGACTACTTCTTTCCACATGCTACGATCCTGACATACCTCTTTCTCTTCATCCACTTTCATGAGCGCCTTCATACATGCTCGCCGGAACTGGCCCATTCACACTCGTCTCATAAACCTGTTTCGTCAATCTTTCTTCATCCATCCTCTCTAGATGTCCAAACCATCTAAGTAAAGCAGGTCAAAAAAATTAACCTTACATTATTTTGTTACAGACGCGCCGAGGGAAAACCTGAAAAAACGGTAAGTTTTTTTTTAAATTCTGTAATATCTAAAATTGTCAATTTAAAATAAAATCCATTAGTTCAATTAAATTCCAAAGTCAAACTCTACTATGTAAAGTTAAGTTATTACTTACTATGTAAAGATGGCAATGCATTTTCAACCGACTTTCATAAAGGAGGTTCTCAATTCGTCTGTTTGTTTTAAAAACCATGTTAAAAAAAAGGTATGTTTGTTACGCGATTACTCCGTCAATTTTTTTTAAATTAGTCAGGTACATTTCTAAGGTGATTGTAATTTCAACGAGATCTAATTTTGTATCTCCAGAGATATGACGATAAACGTCTCAAACTTGCTACTGAAACTGACTCGCGCGTCATATAAGTCGGTTGTTTTAGTTTTTAAATCTTGATCTTCTTTCTTCTTCTTATATATAATAATCAATTGCTGTTCGTTAATCTCGCTAAAACTCGAGAATGACTGGGCCGATTTAGCTGATTTTGGTCTTGAAATGTTTGTCGCTGTCCAGGAAAGGTTTAAAGAGTGAGAAAATTTGGAAAAATTGCGAGGAATATAGTAAAAACAACAATTTCATTTTCCCATATAAACTGTTCTACCTACGTATTCCAGTCAAACATTTGACGTTCGTCCCTTCGGTACGGTAGGGTAGACTCTGTTCCACTCTCGAATTGAAATTTAAAGCACGTATTCAATTAATTGAATCGACAACATAATATATCCACATTACTCGAATTATCGCGTAGGTATTTGAATTTTAATATTTTGAATTTTGATGGTTATCTCAGGATCTCATTGTTAATTCGTTCAGAAATGTTTGTCATTGTATTGGCATATTTTGATGGTTGTCATTATTCGCTATTTGTGTATAAAAACCGATAAAGACAAAATAAAATTAAATAATAAAGGGGGTCCCCACACCAGAAACGAATTTTTGAGGATTTTTATGTTCGATCTTACAAACCAAAATTTACTCATGGTGTGTATTGCAAAGGCTGCAAGATCAAATAATAAAGACAATATTAAATTAAAAATTAAAAAGGGAAGCTCCCCACAAGAAACGTATTTTTCCGGCAAATATTGGTCAATCGGAACCCTACGTGTGCAGGTCTGACTCGCACTTGGACAGTTTATTTGATATTCGCGGTACGAAGTTCGCCGGGTCAGCTAGTTATTATTATATTTTATTTTGTGTTCAGTCAGAGAAGCAGATAGAAGGGGAGCCATGTGTGTGTGAACATTGTGGTGCCATATTCAAGACGCCGCGCCGATGTAGGATACACGTCACTTGGAAACATAGCACCAAACTTAAAGCCACGTGAGTAATGCACCTTTTGCAAGCTCTTATCTCAACGTTATCAGCCTTTATTAGTCCACTTAGTCCTTGAGAGTCTGAGTATTCTAGGCCTAGCGTAGTCACCATCTTTGACCACATCTGCGCTTACCACCAGTAGAGATATTTTGTAAGCTCGTTTATACATCTCGGAAGCGGAATCCGCAGTGATATTTGAATTTTGTATTACGAAATTCAAATCTCACCGCGGAGTAGTATTATTATCTTTTCTATGCCGCGGATTCCGCTTTCGAGATGGATAAATGTCTAGTGTCCGTCTGGCCAGCTACCACCCTCAAGTTAGAAAATCTGTCGCCAAACATCTAATGTGTTCCGGCAGCTATCATTGAGAGCCAGTTCTCATTCTAGGCCTAGCGTGCTTACCATCTTCGACCGCATCATCACTTACCAACAGGTGAGATAGTGGTCAACCGCTAGCCTATAAGATATATATATATATATATATATTTATTTTTAAATGACCTTACAGATTAGCCCTACAGGCGATATAGTGGTCAACGTGTAACATAATAAGCGCAAGACCTCGGACACCCCAATTAGAATATCGAATCCTAATATAATAGCTAAAGCGTAAACTCACTTTGAGCCACGTAATGATTTTTTAATAACCGGCCAAGTGCGTGTCGGGCCACGCGCAGTGTAGGGTTCCGTAGTAGCCTGTTATTCAAGGCAAGTCTTAACCCGTTATAAACAAGCAACTACCGTCTTTGTCACTTTAAAGGATTTATTCTAAGGATTTTGTATTTGGTACAGAATTATCGAACACCCAAGTTCAACGACTATTACTGCTAAACTAATAAAGTTATCTTAACCGCTATAATTTTCCTTTAAAGTTCATGAAATGCGCTATTATCACGATTTTTTCCAGATTTTCCAAGCCAGCAGTTTAGCTTTTAGAGGGGGGGGGGGGGGGTGGTATTAGCAACTCTTACGATACCCCACACGATGGGGTAGACGAAAAAAAAAATTCATCCCCACTTCTCTTGTTACTTTTTAATTTTAATTAGGGGAGCTAACCTATAAATAGTACATTACGTGCCAAGGGAGGAAAGTAGGACATTTCAACCCGCGCGATATTGTCACCTGAGCCGAAGGCGAGGGTGACAAAAAGTGGGGGGTTGTTGGGTTGTTTTTTCGTCTGGGGGGGCGACGCCCCCCCAGACGAAAAAAAAAAAATTAATAGTTTTAATTATCTTAAACTTAATAGATATTATTAATAATATTCGACATAATTAAATATTCAATTTTTTTAGTGAGAAAAATAGTATTTATTATCGAACGCAAACAAAAAACATTGAATATTGAATAGGAAATAACAATATGTACATAAAATAAGTAATTAAAACAGTAAATAATACTGTATTATAAATGTGTCATTTAATAATTATATTTCAATTTTCATTATCATAATACATAATACGATGCAATTTCTTCCAAGCAATAAATTGATTGTAACAATTTTTATATCGCTGTACCGATTTGGAGGGTGCTAAATTTTGAGTTATTTCCGCAGCTTCCGCAGCAATGTTTCGTCGCACTTCTTCATCTTCAGAGTCGTCACTTGAATAATCCGATGAATTCATTGTCGGGTTTTTTTTTACACAGCTGTATTCACTTATTTTTTATACACAAGTTTTTTTCTATGTATATTTTTGATGTAATTTTTATCAGAATCAGAAAATTTGACTCTTAGATAAATATTATTTTATTTTATTATTATTAAATGATGTTATTGCCGCGCGTATAATAATATGGGCTTGAAATAACAACTGCACGGTTACCATGGTAATAAGTTATTTCAAATAGATAACGGGAAGAAAATTAAAACAAAAATAGACTAAATTTTAAACTGTCACTAATTGTGAGCAGTCTGAAATATGCATCTTTCTTCCCACAAACAAAAGAAGAAATTCAAACTTTCGGCCTCGGAATGATCAAAAAACTTTTTCAAAATTTTATTTCAGCACTTTGTCGGCGTCATTTATTTACATACCCCCACAATATTACAGCTTTCTAGTATTAACGGTATCTTAGCAAAACCTCGGACAGACAGACAGACAGACAGACAAACAGACAGACATGACGAAACTATAAGGGCTCCTTGTCAGGACTACGGAACCCTAAAAACGATATCAGATATACCAAATTAGCACAAAATGTATGGAGGCACTATCATGTTACGTAGTAACTATAACTTGTCTGTGGCTCTCAAAAATACGACCAACTTAGTATAAGTAGAAATTAGTCTAACGCGTTTGAAATAAGGTTCAGTTTTCTAAGTAAACCAACAGAAGGAATCGTAAGCCATCATTTCGAATATACTAATAATTGATTAGATTAAATTTAGAAATGAATAAGAATCAGCAAATCGGATTCAGTAGTCGATTCTAAACAAACTATTTTCAAATATTATGTTTCTTTGAAGTGTCACACACTTTATATTTTTGTAAATTGTTAAACACAATCCAAAATTTCATCGTACCGACGGGACTCGAACCCGCACCCCCCAGATTACACGTCCAGGTGCTCTGCCAATTAAGCCACGGTTCGATCACCTCTACGTGTAATCCGGGGGGTGCGGGTTCGAGTCCCGTCGGTACGATGAAATTTTGGATTGTGTTTAACAATTTACAAAAATATAAAGTGTGTGACACTTCAAAGAAACATAATATTTGATTTACGCAGTGCAAAATCTCTCGTCTGATTTGAAAACTGTAATGATTTCTTCCGAATGATTAACTTACGTAATAAGTAGTCATAGATGGCGCCACCAATGCATAATTGGGTTAACAAATGCAATCCCCTCATTTCGTCGTATCGATGGATCGAACCGTGGCTTAATTGGCAGCGCACCTGGACGTGTAATCCGGGGAGTGCGGGTTCGAGTCCCGTCGGTACGATGAAATTTTGGATTGTGTTTAACAATTTACAAAACTATTTTCAGGTCTTGCGTTTAATATGTTACACGTTGTATATAATTGTCATTCCGCCTGTGGAACATATGCTCATCCAAAGTGATGTTTAAATCCCACTATCATTATACCTAAATGTCAAAGTTCAAACGGCAAGTTATTAAAATGGGCTAAACAGATTTGGATGTAATTTAGCACACAGATAATGTTAGATTAACATATAGAATACGTTGTAATGTATCTAAGGTAGTATTTTATGAAACAATATAGTTATTGTTACAGGTCCAAAATCACTGATTGTAGAGTGGTAAGTTATCCTGGCTTTATGTTTTATAATAAGTTTTTATATTGCTCAGTACTAAATAGTTTACTATAACTGAAAACAGCATCTTAATCATGAGATTTTTTCTTCGGCAGCATGCCCTTAATGAGTCTTAATGAAATAATAAGATCGTTTAAAAAACTAAAAACAACCGACTTCAATGCCGCGCTATTAATTTTCAGTACCAATTTTGAGGTGTGTATCTCCATATCTCTGGAGATACTCATCAGACCTCGATAAAATTACCATGGTACCACGCTTGGGATATCTCCTTTCTAACAAAAAAAGAATATTCAAAATCGGTTCATAAATGACGAAGTTATCCGCGAACAAACATAAAAAAAAATACATATATACGGTCAAATTGAGAAACCTCCTCCTTTTTTTGAAGTCGGTTAATAATTTAATGATTGAACAATATGTTCATATTATGTAATCAATATTTTTTTTTCTTTTCTTTCTTTTTTGTTTTTTTTTTTGTTTTAAAGATTTACTCCCCATGTGGGTTGCACATTACTAGTAGTCTTGTTAACCCCTGCAACTAAGATAAATATGCTTGTGTCTGGAGTGGGTTCACGTCAATAGTGCAATGGGTGGGGATCTAACTCGCGACCTCTCGATCGCCAGTCCGACACCTTATCCATTGGGCTATTGCCGCCTTTTTATTGGAACTTGACACTTATTACATTTTAAATAATTCAATCAAATTATATAAGTAATTGTTATTTCTCACAATATTTAGACGTAAATAAGGTGTGATTTCAGTGCTAATGTTTGCTTCATTTACTCTATATGTGCATTATACTTTTGTATGAAAAGGTGCGTCAACAGTGCGACATCAATGAGATATGTAGGTATATATATATATTTTTGATTACAGTGTAATGAAAAGTTCCCATCAAATCATCAACTAGTACGTCACTTCGAGTACGAGCATCCTAATATAGAACTGCACATTGAAGAAGAACCGTTGAAAAGTCATTTGTGTGATCAATGTGGGAAGAGATTTAAGGTAGGTGTGTCTTTTAAAGCTTTTATTCACACCCATGTCGTAAAGTTATGATTATGTATTAAAAAAAAATGGTTGTTTGTAAATTTGTTTTACGGACGATGGTTTAACGTGACAACGTCATAACAAAACTTTGATGTTCATGCTCGTGTTTATATCCATATTCACATTCATACAACAAAACATGGTGATTTATCAAATTAAATATATAATACATAATAAATAGGTATATGTATGTAAATACGCTTTTAAAGGAAAATAAATAAATAAGTATATATATGGAAATATTGACTAAATGATAAAAGAAAACAATACGTTTATGTTACGTTTACGTTTATATTAGTTAGATTTTATCATTGTTTGTCAGGACCGCGGTAGGGCGCATGCGCGGGTTTCCGTGGTGCATGCGTTGTTGACCGATGGTTGCAGAACTATTTTAGGAGAGAACACAATGAGAGCACACTTTTTCACGTTACCGCCCAAACTCCCATAATGATCGTTTAGCCTTACTGCCCAACCCCTGTTAAACAAGCACCAATATCAACAGAATCGTCGCGACCTCAAAGACCACGCTATAACGCACACCGGTGAACTGTCGCACGCGTGCGCGGAGTGTCCCCGTCGTTTCGCCACCCGCAGGAAGCTACGTCACCACTTGCTCTACCACCGGCCGAAGAGTTACCAGTGCAAGTACTGCGGGAAGATGTTCCGGACACCCTCCAACCTCAGGAACCATATGCCGGTGAGGACATGGACTTCAAATTTTAGGATGGTGTATAGCAGATGTTTTGACAAATTCAATTTGATCCGTTGCTCTGAACTGTAATTGCTATTTATTTATTTTTGTATTGCTATTGTACCTACATCCATAGACGTAATAAAAAGGATGGTGCACTGCAGATGTTTTGACAAATTCAATTTAATCCGTATGTTTTAACAATAAGGTTGTAATTGCTTTGTAGAACAAAACGGCCCAATTGGGAGACACATGGGTGGGAGTGTGTCCTTGTCTAACAACCTGATAGTGCTATATATGTTCTATACTATATGTATGGTATATATATAAGTTGTCCATACAAAAGAAAGGGAAAAACTCCGTTCAAGGTCGTTCTCATGGGGGCCGGAGTACGCGATCGAGTTTAATATGTAGCAGGTCTGTGCCTACATCAAAACGGCCCAAACAAAAAGAACCTAGATGTGAGTGTGTCCTTGTCTAACAACCTGCCAGTCCTATATATCTACTATACTGTATAGTACATATGTATAGTCTATACATATGTAAAGCATATACACACGGTAAATTTTAAGTGGGCGTGGATGGCCAAATATGAAACTATGAGACTATGAAGTATGTACTCAAAAGAGTTTCGGGACCGATTTTGATGAAAACGTAAACTGCATCATTGGATTTTTGATTAGGAATATTGATTTTTCACACAATTCCACAAATTCACACACATTCACTGGCTAGGGCCAGGAATCGAACCCGTTGATTTTGAAAAAAAAACCACATCCTGTTTTATTACACCACTCGATAGTGTCGCTAATTAAGAACGAATATTAAAATCCACCGTTTTCGATCAGTTTGCCGTATGTCATTATTTCCTATTATTCGTTCCTTATTAGCGACTATCGAATGGTGTAGTAATACAGGATGTGTTTTTTTCCAAAACAACGGGGTCAATTCCTGGCTAGGAATATTGACATTTTCAAAAATCCAATCCAATCCAATGCAGTTTTAGTTTTTATCAAAATAGTTCAAATAGTTTCGAATTTGGCCACCCGCGCCCACTTGAAAAATTCATCATTCATTCGTTCCTGTGTATATGTGGTCCATACAATAGAATGGGACAAACTCCGTTCAAGGTCGGTCTCTATCGGGCCGGAGTGCACCGTCATCTATACTAATATTATAAAGAGAGAACATTTGTATTTTTGTACTTTTGTATTTTTGTATTTTTGTATGTTTGTATTGATTTGGCTCAAAAACTACTGAACCGATTTAAAAAATTCTTTCACTAATACATAGAATGGACTTTCGGAATGAAAATAGGCTACATATTATCCCATTTAAATCAAAGGTACATTCGTGGAGACCTAATTTGCAACCTAAGTCAGCAAAAAAACGGTCGAAAAAACACGTTTCTTACGAACGCTGCTTAATTGAAAATAGATAGAAGAATATTTTCTATGCAAGAGTTGTACAACTTAATAAGACCTACAAAAAAGTCCGCGACAGCATATGTCTATCTCTTAAGGTCGACTCACAGTAACCATTTTAATCATAAAATGTTTGTTAAAAAATATTACATAACTTCCAAGGCTATTCTCAAGTATATGGTATTAATCCTTATCCACATAATTACGTTAATTAACTTGGCCACATATTATAGATTAAAATTGTCCCTTACAGTATATAATTCAAATGAAAACTCAAGATATCACGAATTTCACATACACGCATCGCAAAATTAATAAAATATTTGCAGTGAAACCACAGATTAGGTCATAGTTACTACGAAAATATTATTATAGGCTTAGCTATGCTGTAGATCCCCACCGATCACAATCAATTTGAAGTCAATATAGTATAATAATATGATCTATTGTATAAAATAATATTCATCTATATATATATATATATATATATATATAATTATATAATATTTTAAACCACCCCGACTGATCTATGTATAATCTTTTCATTAAAAGCATTCCAATGACTCTAAACACGACATTTAAAATCTGAGCTGTAAGTTGGTGAGGATTTGAGTATTCTGTAGAGTCTAGGAGATGTCCCAGCATCAGGTCAATGCTTCCATGTTCTTACAATATCGTTGAAGATGATTTTCGAATTGATCAGACCTATGAAAGTTGATTTCATAGCGCAATTAACTAGAAAAAAGCTCATAGTTTTATAACGATTGAACGAATTTTCATGAATCAAAGCTAAGAACACTCTCGATGAAGACATCTATCAAACAAAAAAAAAAATTTAAAATCAAATCGGTTTATCCGGTTAGGTGCTAAGATGCTACAGACAGACACACAGATACACACGTTAAACGTATATTACCCCTACATTTTGCGTCGGGGAACGCGTAAGGTTACGGCGGCAGATGTTCAACTTTTTTTTTTTATATATCTTATAGGCTAGCGTTTGACCACTATCTCACCTGTTGGTAAGTGATGATGCGGTCGAAGATGGTAAGCACGCTAGGCCTAGACTGGGGAACTGGCTCTCAAGGATAGCTGCCGGAACACATTAGATGTTTTTGGCGACATATTTTCTAACTTGAGGGTGGTAGCTGGCCAGGCAGACACTAGATAGTGTCCTACCACCATGCGGGGGTTGTTGGTTTCTTAACGATGTTTTCCTTCAGCGGAGGGCCACTGTGAGAAGCGCACATAAATTTTTCGATGGAAAAATCCATTGGTGCACGGTAAGGTTTGAACTCGGTACCACGGCATCAAAGCCGACCGTTCTCCCGATTACGCCACCGGGCCCGGGCTCCTTGGTGGTAAGCTACTTTTTGGTAGATTTAATGATCCCACTACCACTGTACGAAAACTCATGATTCATGAATGCACATAAAACTTTCATTGGTAGGTATATAGCTAGGATTAGAACCAACGACCGTCGGGTCAGAATCAGGGTAACTATCCTTTACGCTAAAGGGCCGTCCAAAAGGCCGGGCGGTTTTCACCAATAGCCAGAGTGTTTATGAGGGAGGTTTAGGTGCATAATTAGTTAAGGTTTTGTGTAAATTGGATGAAATATGACGATTATTGTTAAATATGTTCATATTTTATATTCGATTCAACAAACTGATGCAAATTTTGTAGGCATATATGTTCTACCCGTGCGAAGCCGGGGCGGGCTGCTAGTGTTTAATATAGGTAAAACGTCGTTAGGTGAAGACATAACTGAGTCTCATTGAATACGCACATGGGCGTATTCAATGAGACACGCCCATTGACATAGGCAAATGAAAGTCCCTGGATCAGCTTTCACGTTGTTTATTGCTTTTTTGTACAAAATATTGTGTAAGGGAGGTGAAGAACATTATTGTCTCTCGCCGGTTGGAAACCACTGAATTTATATGGCAAAGTCCTTACAAAAGCACGATGATAATTTCACTAAGACGATTACTTAAGTATTACAATATTAACGTAGGCGTTAACACTCACTCTTATTACATGTAGGAGAAAATCTGCCGCCACATTCTTACGGTGTTCCGGCAGCACACAGCCGTTGAGAGTCAGAGTATTCTAGGCCTAGCGTGTTCACCATCCTCGACCACATCATTACTTACCACCAGGGGTGGAAGTCTCTACATTAATAGGGATGCGTCTTGTCATCGCAAACGTCTGCTAGAATGAGATGCAGCTAGCCAGTTGTTATCTGCATCTCTTTTCGTATCGACGATTATCGGTCGAAATTCATCGCTATTCATATAGAGACTACCGGAAGTACCGGCCCAGGTGATATATTGGTCAAACGCTAGCCTATAACATAAAAAAAGGGAACAAGGTGTATGAGATAAATTGCAGAGGATTTCGAGATCTCATTATTTAGTGTCGTATAATCAATGAAAAATCTTTTTTCAGTGCATGAGAGTGAGTGTCAGAAAGAAAGAGAGAGTAACTAACTATAAAGTAAGCGTTTGACCACAATCGCACCTGATGTTAAGTGATGATGCGGTCGAGGATAGTATCAAGATAGGCCTAGAATGGCAACTAGCTCTCAAAAACAGCTGCCGGAACACATTAGATGAGATAAATAACTTCACACTTAATTATGCAGTATGGAAATAGAATTAACGACCGTCGGTAGCAGTCACTAACTCTTCGATCATCAGTCAGTCAGTCAGTAGTTAGTTTAATTATTGTTCTGTTTTATTTCAGAGTCACATACAAGATCGCAAATACAAATGCCATTTGTGTGGTAAAGGATTTTTACACAGCAACGCCCTAAACGAGCATATACGTGGCGTACATTTCAACATACGCAGAGTGAAGAAAACTCAACCCACAACAACTAGCAACTCAGACGTTAAATCAGAAAACTTATTCCCTGCAGCAGGAAACGTTTTCCCTGAAACAGGCAATGTTTTCACTGACGCGGGCAAGATATTCCCTGATGCAGGAAATGTTTTCACTGACACAGGGAACGTTTACCCTGAAGCGGGGAGTGTTTTTGTTGCGTCAAGAAATAAGAGGGTTGTAAAAGCGGGGAGTAAACGAATGATGGATTCTGAAGTTTCTGTTGTAAAGAGAAACGTGAAACGTCGACGGCAGGAATCTGGCGCTGATTCTGAAGACAGTGATTGAAAAACAATATTGTACATTGGAGTAATGATATTTTTTTAAATTTATTATATAGGCTTTGACCACTATCTCACCTGCACCCTTAGTACGAGTTTTTATCGTAAAGGCTTTTGACAGATCTCACATAGTTTTCGACTTATTCTGGCTCCCTGATTGGTCTACATTTAGCTAAGTGCAGTAGTGTAGTAGTAACCACTAAGGCGCTGTACTGTTTTTCATACAAAATTTGCTCGATACACGATATCGAGTTTGGTATGAAAACTCATACTAAAGGTACTGTTGGGAAGTGATGATGAGGTCGAGGATGGTAGCAAGCTAGGCCTAGAATGGGAACTGGCTCTCAAGGATAGCTGCCGGAACACATTAGATGTTTGGCGACAGATTTTCTAACTTGAGATTGGTAGCTGGCCAGGCGGACACTAGATAGTGTCCTACCACCCACTAGATAGTGTTGGTTTCTTAACGATGTTTTTCCTTCACCGGAGAGCCACTGTGAAAAGCGCACATAATGGTTTTCTATAGAAAAATCGATTTGTGCACGGCGGGAATTGAACTCGGTACCTCTGGCGTCAATGCCGACCAATCTCCCACTACACCACTGGGCCTTCAAGAAATTAAATAGTTATGAAACTGTTGCATAATGAGAGATGAGACTATCAAGGAAAAAATCTGCCACCATAACCTTACGGTGTTCCGGCAGCACATGGCCCTTGAGGGTCAAGAGTATTCTAGGCCTAGCGTGTTTACTATCTTCGACCACATCATCGCTTACCACCAGGCGAGATAACGCTAGCCTGTAGCATAAATATATATATATGTAAATACCATACAGCGCTGGCATGCCATTTATGTAGTCCAGGGGTTCCCAAACTTATTTGTACTGTGACGTCCTTGAGATTTTGCCATTTTTTTATGACGCCCTTCAAACCCCCCAAAAAATCGTCTTTTCAAAACGGGGCTCCATTTTGGAAATTGCCACTCTCATTTCTATTTATTAGCATGTTTATTATGTATATAAAATATAAAAGCATATTTATTATTTATTTAAAGCCTAATTTCGCACAAGTACGAAGTCGCAAATGGTAATAGAACCTTTTATGCTGCAGTCCTGATATTTGATATTCACGATATTCGTGAAAAGCTGAGTTTCAACATTCAGTTTTTTTTTAATAAAAAGCTTTCTCGCAATGTGGGTTGCACATTTCTAGTTTGTCCGCGACTCGCGAGTCGTGACGACAAAATGCTCTCGGCGCTCACTCGAGTCGGTCGCATCGACACACGACGCCCCTGGGACATCGCTGCGACGCCTCAGGGCTTCGCGACGCACAGTTTGGGAACCCCTGATATAATCTAAATGCTAGGTGACCTGGCGCCAGTCACTGGGGGAGGCGCCACGGCTACTCAGCAAAATATATATAATATATATAAAAAAATGCCAGCACTAGTATCGTGTAAGTATCAGTTCACACAGAGCCGCGACGTGACGTTGCTTCTGGTTTCGCACTGATCGAGAATAATAAGAGTGCGGTGCAGCCGAATTATCTCAATGAAATATGTATCTATTGGTGTAGCATTTAAAGTTCTATTTTGTATTACCCGGCTTCTCGCGGCGCTGCCCGTCGCCGCCGAATTATCGCAGTGAAATATGTATCTTTTGTGTCGTAAATGAAGTTCTTTTTTGTATGATTCTCTTAAAACGTCTGCGCCGCATCGCGTCGCCGTCTGAGCTGACCTTAAATTAACCTTTACGTCAGTAATGTTGCAAATTCACGATAACTTTAAAACAAAGATATTTCAGTTTAGCTCACAAATTTAGCTAGACTAAGGGCCCGTTTCATCGGTTCCTGGTAGCGCTAATATGAAGAAATCCGAAAGAATTTTGACAGCTTTTATATGGCGTCATGTTTCAGATAACTATCTTACGCATTATTAGGAACCGGTGAAACTGGCCCTTACTATATTATACTATTTTATATTACTCCTATTTATTTATATGAAGAATGAAAGAGGTTGCATTAACCGATAAGACCGTCTATGTTTAAACGTATTGACTACTTTGTTAGTAGCTACATATTTAATAAATATATTACGTAGGTACAATAAATATAATGTTAAACATATTTGGTATTTTATTTTGTCTGACTAAAAAAATGAAGGGAGTGGGACGGGAGGCCTTTGTAGCGAGTACATTATGGCAATCTTAACCGACTTTAAAAAGGAGGAGGCTCTTTGTACGACTATGTATTATTATTTTTTTGAAGTTATAGGTACTTTTATGGCACACGACATGACATGTGGTAAAAGGCCATAATGCACAGTCTTTGAAAATAAGATCGCTTAAAAAACTAAAACAACCGACTTCAAATGCCGCGATATTAGTTTTCAGTACCAATTTTGAGGTGTTATCTCCATATCCCTAGAGATACTTATCAGACCTCGATAATATTACCATGGTACCACACTTGGGATATCTCCTTTCCAACTAAAAAAGAATAATCAAAATCGGTTCATAAACGACGAAGTTATCCGCGAACAAACATTAAAATAAATATATATATACGGCGAAAAACCTCCTTTTTGAAGTCTGTTAAAAAAATAAAAATTTTAAGCGATACAGATGCTGCGGCTGTCAAAATTTTGCGTGTCACTGCTCTGATATCTTGAGACATTCTTAGGCGTCCATTACACGATAGGTTATGCTGTCAGTTTGCTGGCAGTCACGACTGTGACTGATAACCATAGACGTAATAAAATGGATGGATGTTTTGACAAATTTAATTTAATCCGTATACTTTAACTATAGGGTTGTAATTTCTTTGTAGAACTAAACGGCCCAATAGAGAGACACCAGGGTGGGAGTGTGTCCTTGTCTAACAACCTGATAGTCCTATATATGTTCTATACTATATGTATGGTATACGTACCTATGGTATATATTTAAGTTGTCCATACAAAAGAAAGGGACAAACTCCGTTCAAGGTCGGTCTCATAGGGGCCGCGGTGTACGCGATCGAGTTTAATATGTAGCAGGTCTGTGTGGATAACTGATCGTGTAATGGGGTGACTGGACGGTGACTTACCGATATATCGATACTTGGATTTGCTGCATGAGCAACCATCAGTCATGACTTTTGGTTTTAAATGACGGGTAACCTACCGTGTAATGAACGCCTTATACACACAGCAATAAATAAACTGTGATGTATTTTGGAGAAATTGAATGCTCACTCACCTAGGATGATGGAATCCATCATCCTAGTCACTCACAGTTGTAACTACTATGTTTGTCCTGTACCCTTAGTATGAGTTTTCATCGTAAACGCTTTTGACAGATCTCACATACGAGTAGGTACTTTTCGACTTATTCTGGCTCCCTGATTGGTCTAAATTTAGTGAAGTATGAAAACCACTAGAGGAGCTGTACTGTTTTTCACTAGGTTTTTCATATAAAACTTGTTCGATATACGATATCTAGTTTGGTATGAATAAACTGGTCAAGTGAAAAAAAGTAAATAAAAAAAAAAAAACATTGATTTGTAGCCATAAATACAAAATGTTACTAGTAAAAGGGGCGTTAAAAGAATCTTGACAGGTCGGCAACGCATGAGTGACACCTAGTGATGCAAGTGTTCATAGACGACGGTGACCACCTCAGACCATTGGTCTAAGGTGACCACTCTCCATCAGGTGGGCCGTCTGCTTGTTTTCTACTTAAGTTACAATATCGGTTAGGTAATGGTTGGCTATGAAAAGGGCACATACTCAGCGGTCAAATTCCCGGCAGCAATTTTTTGACTGGAACCTTTAGTGGGTCTCACAGGTATTCAAAATGGCGGCCAAATTCCACCGGTGCGTTAGCCGCTATCTTGACTTTAAGGGGGAATCTAAATCATTATTCTGTGGTAACTTAACATGTAGATATCTCGTGGTAACGACCGCAGGATGGACCAGCCGGTAGAGGCCGACCTAGGCTAACTTATCAGGGCCCCTAGACAAAATCCAATTTCCTGTTTGCCCTCACGCTAACGCAAGTACAAAATGTATGGAATGACATTTATGTTTCCGCAACAAAAATGTCATTCCCATACATTTGCCATCACGCTAACGCAAGTTGCGTTAGCAACAAGAAATTGGATTTTGTCTAGGAGTGCAGTTCGGAGACGTATTAAAGAAAGGCCAAGCCAAAAGTACCTATAACCGGCGAGCATGTATGGAGGCGCTCATGAAAGTGGAAAAAGCGATAGAAGTAGGTATGTCCGGATCGTAACATGTGGAAAGAAGTAGTCTCTGTCTACCAAAACGGGAAAAAGGCGTGATTTTATGTATGTAACGACCGCCAGGGCCGGATTATCCATTAGGCAGATTAGGCAACTGCCTAGGGGCCCCGCACCGACAAGGGGCCCACGGGGGCAAAGTCCATTCAGGCCACGCACCAAGAAAAAAATGTTTAATTCCCCATTATTTACATCCGGTAACCTTGCTATACAAAAAAATATTTTATTTACTGTAAAAAGCGCAATCTAACGGTATTTGATTGCATGTGGAAGTATTCTATTTTTTACCTATGACCTATATGTATCGAACTATCTCATTGGGTTGAATTTGGTCGAAGTCAAGACTCATAATTTTAATTGAAGAGTATGTGTACCAATTTTCGAGTCAATCGAGCGACCCAGAGAATAAAAAGATTCACTGAAAATTCAACATCTTATTCACCCTCTTTATGGGTGGAATTTTGAAAAACCCTTTCTTAGTTTCCTACACTTTACAAAGAACTCCCTCCAAATTTCATATCTCCAGAATCGGCGGTTTAGGAAGTGCATTGATATTTAGTCTGATAAACTCGTAAGGGATGATTTTGGAAAAACTGTGATACAGGTGTCTCATAATTATTTTACTAAAGGAGTATTCAACCAATTTTTAAGTCAATTGACCTAAAGAATAAAAATTTTCACAAAAATTTCAACTTTCCATTGCACCATCTTAGGGATAAAATTATAAAAAACCCTTTCTTAGTGGATAGCTGTAATTTAGAGAGAACACACCCTCTTAATGTTATGTCTCTAGAACCAGTGATTTAGGAAGTGCATTGATAAATTAGCCAGACAAACGCGCGCGTAGGGGATGATTTTGGAAAAACTGTGATACATACACACCTCATAGTTTTATGAGTAAGTATGTGTACAACATTTTGAGACAATTGATTTAGGGGTTTTACACACTTTAGGGGTGTAATTTCGAACAACCCTTTCATAGTGGATACCTGAACTTCACAAAGTACACACTTACTACACTACCTCTCAATATATTGTCTCTAGGATATATCAACACACTGTTTTATCCACTGAGGATTAAGCAGTGCGTTGATATATCAGACAGTCATTCAGTCAGTCAGGCAAACGCTTGGGGGATGATTTAAAAAAAAACTGTGGTCATAATTTTAATCCAAGAGAATGTGTACCAATTTTTGAGACAATTAACCCAGAGCATAAAAAGTTTCACAGAAAGTTCAACCCTCCATTACACCCTCTTAGCACGCTAGGCCTATAACGGGAACTGGCTCTCAAGGCTGCCGGAACACATTAGATGTTTGGCGACAGATTTTCTAACTTTAGGTTGGTAGCTGGCCAGGCGTAAACTAGATAGTGTCCTACCACCATGCGTGGGTCGTTGGTTTCTTTACGATGTTTTTACTTCACCGGAGGGCCACTGTAAATACATTTTACGATAGAAAAATCCATTGGTGCACGGCGGGGATTGAACTCCGTACCTCTGGCATCAAAGTCGATCATTCTCCCACTTACACCACCGGGCACTTTTTTATTGCATTTAACAAGATTTGGACATCAATTGGCTATCACATTCTTGCATATCTCTGTATTTACCTACATTATAGCGCCCGTGGCCCGTATGAGGGCCCGGTGGCGTAATCGGGAGAACTGTTGGCTTTGATGCCAGAGGTACCGAGTTCAAACCGCGGTGCACCAATGGATTTTTCTATCGAAAAAAAAAACCAACAACCCCCGCATGATGGTAGGACATAAAATTGATTAGGCATTGATTATTATTGTCTTGATTGCTTGTAAGTATACATTTCTGAACGCACGCATATTTGATCATCAATAAATATGTCATACAATGGTCATTACTGACAGTACTTAAAATGTATTAATATTTTTTAAATCTACATGACTTGAATGCACAAAAACTTGAAGAATTTTTATACTTGACACTGGCTAAATACACGAACCGTGAGGAGCGATGACCCTTATACCGTATCGACGAGATACACAATTGAACATCAAATGATTGGCAGTTTTGCAACCCAGGAACATTTTGGCAAAATATTTTTGCTTATATAATTTTTTTAGGTCAATTATTCATTGTTTTTATACTTATTATCCTTTTCCTGACAAAGGCAATTCTAAAAATACAAAAATCATAAAAATTGGTCTAGCCGTTCTTGAGTTATAAGTGTAGTAACTAACACGACTTTCTTTTTAACCGACTTCAAAAAAAGGAAGTGGTTTCTCAATTCGACCGTATATATATATTTTTTTTTATTTTTTTTTTATGTTTGTTCGCGGATAACTTCGTCGTTTATGAACCGATTTCGATTATTCTTTTTTTGTTCGAAAGGAGATATCCCAAGTGTGGTACCATGGTAATTTAATCGAGGTATGATAAGTATCTCCAGAGATATTGAGATAAACATCTCAAAATTGGTACTGAAAATGAATAGCGCGGCATTGAAGTCGGTTGTTTTTTAGTTTTTAAACGATATTATATGTATATAGATTATTTGCCAGAAAAAAAAATGTGCTGTATCTCAAAAACTGCTGATTACGAGTATATCTCGTTCAAAGCAATTTTCGTTGAAAGTGTTTATTGAGATCTACAGCATATATTGTTTTTAGATTTTGTACTCCCCCATTTTAAAACTTAGAGTGGGGGGACACACCCATTTTTCCACTTTAGAAGTGTCTATCTTTCAAACGATTGAACAAAATTGTTAAAAAATAAAAGTATTGCTTTGATGATTTTTAGGGTTCCGAACCCAAAGGGTACCAACGGAACCCTATTACTCTCCGAGACTCCGCTGTCCGTCTGTCTGTCTGTCTGTCTGTCTGTCTGTCCGTCTGTCCGTCTGTCACCAGGCTGTATCTCATGAACCGTGATAGTTAGACAGTTGAAATTTTCACAGATGATGTATTTCTGTTGCCGCTATAACAACAAATACTAAGAACAGAACAAAGTTAAAAATTAAAGCAAAGTTTTAAAAAAGTTTTTTTACGATAGCGCAGCGCCATCTACCGGGCATCAAAGATGGCGGCGCTATCGTCTTTACCTTAATCTGAATCTCGGAAGCGGCTCCAACGATTAAATAAAATTTAGTATATCTACAGGGGATTTCGGGGACGATAAATCGATCCAGCTAGGAGTCATTTTCAGAAAATGTTGTTTTATTCGTGTTTTCAATAATCAACTTTATTGATAATCAACTTAAAATATAACTCTTCCCGACATCTATTGGCGAGTAGAAGTACTGTGTCGGTAAAGCAATTAAGGCCCATTTAGACGGGGAGAGTTTTTCGTACTTTTCCTTACGAGAAACCATACGCTACTATTACAAGCAATAATCGCCATAACACAATCGTATCAAAATGTTTACATACAGGCAAGAACTAAAATCTCGCCTACGATTATGTCATACGAGATTCGCATATGACTTATCGCTAGGCGATAATTGCCTATGTTTGTTTACACAACAAAAGTATAGTAAGCAGATTCTTGCTTATGAGAGTCTCGACTTGTATAAACACGATCTCGTATGACATTTTTCAAGTTCATACGAGTATCGTACAAATCGGGTTGAACCGTTTTGAGTGCGAGAATCGAAATACGAGAAAATTCTGTTGACCCGACACTATCAATATTCTATTGCGAGTCGCCAGAGTGGAAGAGCGAGAGGTGTGAATGTTTAGACATATAATCTTTTTTATATTCCTACGATAATCGTATCTTCGAGACGAGAAACTCTCCCCGTCTAAAAGGGCCTTTAGTTGCTCTCGATTAAAAAAAAAGTTTTTTTTTATTCATCAATAGATGTCGGGAAGAGTCATATTTGTCTGTTTAAGTGGCAAAAAATACCGAGCTAAGCTCGGTCAACCAGATATTTAATAATATTAATTACTACAATTACTATTACTACTATTACTACTACTACTATATAATACTATTCTACTTTTGTGTTAACGTTTACTTAGTTGGTGTTAGAAGTTCGTTAGAAATTCGATAGATGGCGTTCGGAACCCTCTGTGTGCGGGACAAAAGTCTGACTCGCACTTGGCCAGTTTTATTCCTATTTTTGACTATTGTATAAAAATCGAATAGTGGTACACAGAATACATGTAACCACCAAGTTTCAACTATTTAGTCACAATAGTTTCGAAATATAGGGGCGATAACATACGGTCGGACAGACAGACAGAATATAACAAATCTATAAGGGTTTCGTTTTTTGCTATTCGGCTACGGAACCCTAAAAAGTAAGAAAAGGGCAAAGGTAGGGAAAATTGCATTGCCTAGGGGCCCCGATTGGGTTAATCCGGCCCTGACGACCGCAGTGCAGTGGCAGTGACGCGCATAATTCTTCATCATCACCATCAGCCTATATTAGTCCACTGCTGGACATAGGCCTCTCCAATTGCACGTCACTGAGCACGATTTTCGGCTACTCTCATCCAGCCGCCTTGCGAAGATCATCGCTCCACCTATTCTGAGGACGTCCTACTACACTACTTTTGCCGATTCGCGGTCTCCACTCAAGAACTCGTTTATCCCAACGGTTGTCGGTTCTTCGGCTAATAAGGCCGGCCCACTGCAACTTCAGTTTGCTAATCCGCTGAGCTATGTCGATAACTTTAGTTCTTTGTCGGATCACCTCATTTCGGATTCGATCAAAGAAGATTTAAAGAAACTCCGAGCATAGCCCTTTCCATAGCTCGCTGAGTGACTTTAAATTTGTGAAACAGCCCAACCGTAAGTGTTCACGTTTCAGCACCGTATGTCATGACGGGTAGGACGCACTGATTGAAGACTTTCGTCTTTAGACTTTGTGGAATTGGCGATGTGAAAAATATGATTCTTATTCATAGATATAAAAATCCTTTTTTAGGGTTCCGTACCTAAAAAGGAACCCTTATAAGTTCACTTTCTTGACCGTCTGTTTGTCTGTCTGTCTGTCTGTTTGTCCGTGTGTCACCACCGATTTTCTCAGGAACGGGTAGACCTAGCAAGTTGACATTTATACCAAGTACTGAGGTCTATAGTCCGTATTAGGTGGATAAAAATCAAGGTCCTGAATCAACACGATAAAAAGATATGGGCAAATTTAGATTTTCGCAATAACTTGTAAGTAACTTGTTTGTTTACCTTAATTTTCAACTTTTTTATTTTTCGGAATTTTTCCTTTAATTGTGCTGTAAGCTTGCTTTTACCCAAAATTGACAATTCTAGGTCAACTGGAAGTACCCTATAGGTTTTGGGTCGATAACCTCTAGGTCCAGTTGACCTAGAATCATGAAATTGTCTGTGAACTGTGAAACTGTGAAAAGAAGCAAGGTCTGCACAAATAAAGCCTTCTTGGACCGTCAAGCGAGCATTATGATTTTCCTGTTAGGTTACTTAAAAAAATTAATGTGAATTAGTATTCGCAGAACACTTTTTCACGTTAGCGACGTTCTAAATAAATGCATTTGTAACCGATTTCACAGAAGGGTAGGTTGGGTAAGTACTTCTTTCTACCCAATTCGTGTGAAATATGTTATCATATTATTTGGAGCGATGATGTTGTCAAGGTGGCTGACAAGAGCTGGACGAGATTAGCCGAGGATCGTGCTCAGTGTCGTGCAGTTAGAGAGGCCTATGTCCAACTGTGGACTAACATAGGCATATGACGATGATGTAATTTTTTATATACCTACCCATTATTAATGTTACATACAGGCTGTAATTCACGTACCTTAAGTCAAATTTTCTCGACCTAGGTTTCGAGCGAGTCCGTCGCTCTTCCTTGGGAGTGAGGTCACGCGGTGTGATCGCGATGTTTACTCGTGTACTAAAGGTACGCGAATTACAGCCTGTATATAACATTAATAATGTTACAAATTCACGATAATTTTAAAACAAAAATACCTAACCATGTTAACATGATGTTTATCATGGGATTGTATTATTTAGTTTATATTGTTTCATACAAGTGTCATATTTGTAGACTTCTTTTTATCTAAGGTCATCGCAGGAAGATACTGGATCATCACAACACTATATTATCCTCTCAGAAGTCTAAATAATAAGTGCCTTATTATCTAAACATCATAAAATCAAATCAAAATTATTTATTTGCCAGAATATGGTACAAATAGGACTTAATATTCTTTTAACCAACATATTCTACCATTGCCGGTGTACAAATACTAAATTTGCAAGCAAAATCTTTACAATTTAAATTAATTAAAAAATTTCCAAAACAAGATTACATTACATTACTCTTACACTCTCTGATACATTTTTCATACACAACTCTTATACATTCTTATACACAACTTTGATACATTTATATTATTATGAACATTATTAATTCTCATCATCTATCATTATTCTAATGTGAGATTAAAACCTCATATTATCTAAGCTTTGTTAAGAAATAATTTAAGAATGTTACACACAATCCAAAATGTCATCTTCTAATACTATAGTCTGGCCATTACTGCTGTACACTTCCTGAGGTATGCGCGGCGAGGTGGGAGCCGGGGAAACAGAGGCAGACTGACGGAGCGCGTCCCCCCCGTCTCGCCGCGCGCATACCCGCGTCCCCCCCGTCTCGCCGCGCGCATACCTCAGGGAGCGTACAGCAGTTATGGCCAGACTATATAAGAATCTTTGTCCTGAAATACTGACTGACTGACTGACTGACTGACAGACAACGCACAGCCTAAACCGGGATGAAATGGGGGTTCAAAGTTTGTACGAGAACAAGATTAGATAGTTTTAAGAATATGATATTTTGGAGAAACAAAATTAGATAGTCTTTTCTATCCAAAACTTCACACAAGTGCTTCAGTAACAAAATAAGTAAATACGTGTTTCTGTTTTTTTTGAAAATTCACCTCTAAGAGGGTGAAATGGGGTAATAAAGTGTGAAAATCAATATTGTTTCGGATTGCGCTGAAATTTGGCATGCAGATAGTTATTACGACATAAGAGCCCTCTGAGAAAGGATTTTCCAAAATTCACCCCTGAAGGGGATGAAACGGGGGTCCTAAGTTTGTATGGAGAAACAAGATTAAATAGTTTTTTATATTTGAATTTTAATACAAGTACTTAAGTAAGTAAATACGTGTTTCAGGCTCTTTCGAAATTGCACCCCTAAAAGGGTGAAGTCGGGTAACAAAGTCTGAAATCAATATTGTTTCGGATTGCGCTGAAATTTGGCATGCAGATAGTTTATATTTTGACTTAGGTATCCGCTAAGAAATAATTTTTCAAAATTCACTCTTCAAGGGGATGAAGCGGGGGTTCAAAGTTTGGATAGTCATTTTATTCAACATTTCACACAAGTACTTCTGTAAATAAATAAGTAAATACGAGTTTCAGACTTTTTGAAAATGCCACCCTAAGAGGATAAACTGGGGTAACGAAGTCTAAAAATCAATATTGTTTCGGATTGCGCTGAAATTTAGAATGTAGATAGTTATTATGACGTAGGTGGATACCTAGTACCTAGTGGTGCTCAGAAAGGATTTTCCAAAAATGCCTCCCGGATACGGAACGGGGATTCAAAGTTTGTATGGCGAAATAAGATGAGATAAAGTAGTAAAAAATCTTACAACACGTACGTTGTAAGATTTTTTGAAATGGGGTAGGTCTGAAAATTTGGGTTTTCGGTTTTTATAAATATGAATCCCGAATTGCCTTAGTCACCCAATAACATGAAAACGGGTGAACCGATTTGGCTAATTCTTATTTTATGAATTTAATGATGGAATCGTTTATACAAAAGAAAAGTTTTAAGTAAACAAAAGAAGTTTTTAACGCGGGTGAAGCCGCGGGGAACTTCTAGTCGTACTTTATTTATAATTTAAGTTTGTTTAAGAAACTATAAGCACCGACTTCAAACGTCGCGCTAGTCATAAACCGACATCACAAAAACGGAAAAGGTTCTCAATTCGTTGGAATCTTTTCAAGCGACTTCCAAAAAGGAGGATGTTCTCAATTCGTTTGTATGTTTTTTTTTCTTTTTTTTGTGTGTATGTTACGCGATTACTCCGTCAATTGTGAACCGATTCGATTGATTCTTTTTGTAATCAGTAAAAATCGGTGTAAAACGTACCCTACGTTTTCAAAGCGGTCCCATTGTAATTTCATCGAGATCTGATAAGTATCTCGGAAGATATGACGATAAACGTCTCAAACTTGCTACTGAAATTGACTCGCGGGAGTCGCGGGGCATTGAAGTCGGATGTTTAAGTTTATAAACTATCTTAATTATTTCGGGTACCGTACCTCAAAAGGTAAAAAAGGAACCCTTATAAGATCACTTTCTTGTCCGTCTGTCCGTGTGTCACCACCGATTTTCTCAGGAACGGGTGGACCTAGCAAGTGGTAATTTATACCAGATACTAAGGTATAGTTCCTATTAGGTTTATAAAAAACTAGCAGCCCGCCCCAGCTTCGCACGGGTAGAACAAATATGCCTATAAAATTTGCATCAGTTTGTTGCATCGAATATAAAATATGAACATATTTAACAATCATCGTCATATTTCAACCAATTTACACAAAACCTTAACGAATTATGCACCTAAACCTTCCTCATAAACACTGGTTATTGGTGAAAACCAAAGGATAATCAGTTCAGTAGCTATTGAGATTATTGCGAACAGACAGACAGACGCAATGAAGGACTTTTTTTTTTTTTTTTTAATCAACAATTAAGGCCTCTCTCACAAATGTGAGTATGTTAGCCTGGTTACTTACGCCGAAAACTTATCTAATTACATTATCTCTTTATTAGCTTGTACAACATTCTGGCCGAGTCCGAGAGTGGCTCAGCCAGAATACTGTTACAAGCACCAACTTTTCTTATATCATAAACCAATCTATTCCTACTGATGGACTTTGTTTTATAATACTTACGTAGTGATATTGGACGGCCCATTGGCGTAAAGGATAGTTACCCTGATTCTGACCCGACGGTCGTTGGTTCTAATCCTAGCAATATACCTACCAATGAAAGTTTTATGTGCATTCATGAATCATGAGTTTTCGTACAGTGGTAGTGGGATCATTAAATCTACCAAAAAGTAGCTTACCACCAAGGAGAACATATGCCGCCTTAGCCTTACGGCGTTCCCCGACGCAAAAAGTAGAGGTAATATACGCTTAACGTGTGTATCTGTGTGTCTGTCTGTAGCATCTTAGCACCTAACCGGATGAATCGATTTTGTTTTTATTATTGATAGTTTTTTTTTTGTTTGATAGATGTCTTCATCGAGAGTGTTCTTAGCTTTGAATCATGAAAGTTCGTTCAATCGTTATAAAACTATGAGCTTTTTCTAGTTAATTGCGCTATGAAATCAACTTTCATAGGTCTGATCAATTCGAAAATCTTCTTCTTCAACGATATTGTAAGAACATGGAAGCATTGATCTGATGCTGGGACATCTCCTGGACTCTACAGAATACTCAAATCCTCACCAACTTACAGCTCAGATTTTAAATGTCGTGTTTAAAGTCATTGGAATGCTTTTAATGAAAAGATTATACATAGATCAGTCGGGGTGGTTAAAAATATTAAATTATTATATATATAGATGAATATTATTTTATACAATAGATCATATTATTATACTATATTGACTTCAAATTGATTGTGATCGATGGGGATCTACAGCATAGCTAAGCTTATAATAATATTTTCGTTGTAACTATGACCTAATCTGTGGTTTCACTGCAAATATTTTATTAATTTTGCGATGCGTGTATGTGAAATTCGTGATATCTTCTAGAGTTTTTATTTGAATTATATACTGTAAGAGACAATTTTAATGTATAATATGTGGCCAAGCGAATTAACGTAATTATTTAGATAAGGATTAATACTATATACTTGAAAATAGCCTTGGAATTTATGTAATATTTTTTAACAAAAATTTTAAGATTAAAATGGTTACTGTGAGTTAATTTTAAGAGATAGACATATGCTGTCCCGGACTTTTTTGTAGGTCTTATTAAGTTGTACTACTCTTCGATAGAAAATATTCTTCTATCTATTTTCAATTGAGCAGCGTTCGTAAAAACGTGTTTTTTCGACCGTTTTTTTGTTGACTTAGGTTGCAAATTAGGTCTCCACGAATGTACCTTTGATGTAAATGGGATAATATGTAGCCTATTTTCATTCTGAAAGTCCATTCTATGTATTAGTGAAATAATTTTTTAAATCGGTTCAGCAGTTTTTGAGCCAAATCATTACAAACATACAAAAATACAAAAATACAAATGTTCGAGAGAACATTTGTATTTTTGATTATTTGATTATTATAAAGAGATTTATAATATTAGTATAGATGTCTTTAAGGTCTTGAGTCAACACGATAAAAAGATATGGGCGAATTTATATTTTCCCGAAAACGTGTAAAAACCTTAATTTTCAACTTTTTTTATTTTTCGTATTTTTTCCTTTTACTTTTGCTGTAAGACCTTGCTTTCAACCAAAATTGACAATTCTAGGTCAACCGGAAGTATCCCATTGTTTTTGGGTCGAAAACCTATAGGGTACTTCCCGTTGACTAAGATGCATGAAATTTTGCCAAATTTACTTACTTAACTTACTCAATAACAAACTTATTATTTGTAGTTGGTGCCATTCATTTTCTATGGAACGAACTACAAAGTTAAGTTTGTCCTTTAAACTAGTCTGAGAAGTTGGTACGGAAGCCTCGGTGGGTCCGAGTAAAAAAACGGGCAAGTCCAACTCGACTCGGTAGGGTACATTTCCGAGGTGGTCCCATTGTAATTTCATTGAGATCTGATAAGTATCTTCAGAGATATGACGTTAAACGTCCGAACTTGCTACTGAAACTGACTCGCGCGGCATGGAAGTCGGTGGTTTTAGTTTTAAAACTATCTTAATTATTTTTAATGTATGTTCACCGATTAGGTAGGTGAAGGCGCGTGAACCGATTTGGAAAATCCTTTTTTTGTTTGAATGGCTAAACTTCGCAGGTGATGCCATTTAAATTTTATCGAGATATGTGAAGTATCTCCAGAGATATGGAGATAAACACCTGAAACTTGGTTTTGAGGGCGGTGGCGTAATCGGGAGAATGGTTGGCTTTGATGCCAGAGGTACCGAGTTCAAACCGCCGTGCACCAATGGATTTTCTGTCGAAAAATGTATGTGCGTTTTTCACAGTGGCCCTCCGGCAAAGAAAAAAACATCGTTAAGAAACCAACAACCCCCGCAGGGTGGTAGGACACTATCTAGTATCCGCTTGGATAGCTGCCACCCTCAAGTTAGAAAATCTGTCGCCAAACATCTAATGTGTTCCGGCAGCTATCCTTGAGAGCCAGTTCCCATTCTAGGAATAGAATAGAATAGAATAGTCCTTTATTGTTTCACTGTGTTCAGATACATAGATGGTCTTAAATGTATGTCGTAACAACAGCTATCCCTTTCGGGCGTACAATATTCTGTACCTACTAGTAATAAATAAAATTAATACTAAAAAGATAAAATTTGCAATTATAAACAGTAACTAAATCTAAAAATATATTTTCCCTACTTTTGATGGACATATAAAATTAATAAGAAATACTAAACAGGTACAAATAATTAAGGTGAGCTAATAACTCTAATATTCTTCTAAGTTTTGAGATCAAAGTATTCTTTTAAATTATAAAATACGTGAGATGTCAACCATTCTTTCAGATCTCTCTTAAACTTATTGCCATCTAACAATTTTAAAACTATTGGGAGATGATTATATATATTTATAGCACTTATATATGAGCTTTTATGGTACATAGAACTATTTCTTTGGGGAATACAAATATTATATTTATATTTACTAAGTTGACTAATATTACGTACAGATTCTACTTTGAAAAAATATTGCTTATTACATTTAATGAAAACACATATTTCTAAAATATATATTCCGGTGACAGTAAGGAAGTTGTATACTTTGAAAATTTCACGAAGAGATTGCGTGTAATGAAGATGAAAAATAGACCGGATACAACGCTTTTGTAACAGAAAAGTCAATTCGACATCTACAGAGTTGCCCCAAAATATAATACCATAGCTTAAATAGGGATAAACGTATCCGTAATATGCACTTACGGCAGTTGACTTATTGGATATGTTTGCTAGAACGGATAGTGCATAACAAAACTGTGATATTTTACTATTTACATAACTTATGTGACTTTTCCAGTTCAAGTTTATATCTATATTTAATCCTAAAAATTTTGTTAAATCGACTGAATTTATAGTATTTCCTTTATTATGTATATTGAGATTTAATGGCACCATTTAATAATTTCTAAATTGGATTGAATGAGTTTTTGAGATATTAACTCTTAAATAATTATGTTTAGCCAATCCATTACCGCTTCTAAAGTTTTGTTGATTTCATCCTCGAAGTCTTTACATGCAAGGTTGTCTTGAGGAATATAATTGGTGGCATCGTCCGCAAACATCACACATGAGTGTTTAGTTACAAGTGGCAATTCATTAATGTATATCAGGAATAGTAGCGGCCCTAGCACGCTGCCCTGCGGCACGCCTAACGTAATTTGTTTAAATGCTGATGTTATTATTTCAATAGTTTTAGAGTTCATATTATAGGTTTCAATTATTGTTGATTGACATCTATTATTTAAATATGACTTAAGTAAATTTAAGGCGTTTCCTCTTATACCAATGGAATCTAATTTGTGTAACTAAAGGCTTTGGTTAAATCAAGTAGGATTGTGATGCCGGTTTTTTTAGATTTAAATTATCGTGCAACTGCTTCAAAAGTTTAAAAATTGCTAGTGATGTACTTTTGGCTCTTTGAAACCCAAATTGATTTTCATTTAGTATTTTATTATAAGTTAGAAATGAAATTATTCTTTTGTAAATAACCTTTTCAAATATCTTTGAAAAGTTTGACAGCCATGCAATAGGACGGTAGTTTCCCATGATGCTTTTTTCACCCTTTTTCTTATAAAGGGGTTTAATTAAGGTCTTTTTTAATTCATCTGGAAAACAACTGTCTCAATCGATAAATTAATGATAAACACCAACGGTTCTGCAATATAATTAATGGTGTTTTTTATGACTTGACTAGAT